>APFE031439169.1:19488-49385 GCA_000404065.3 Pinus taeda | reverse complement strand
AAATTGATCAATTTCAGAGTACCTCGTCAAGTGGAAGAACTTACCCACTGAAGATTCCACATGGGAGGATGATAATTTTATATAGAAGCATCCAGAACTACTCAAGCATTAAGGAAATTTTTTTTTGAAGGAGAGGGGCATGTTAGGTTGCTATAATACTAGTGTATTCCCTTATTATTATTGTCATAGCAACCCCTTATTGTTATTGGTGTGCCCATGTTGTCCCCATATTTTTATTATTGTGCCCCATAGAAGCCCACTACTGTTATTATTGTGACCTTACATTATTATTGTTATGTTAACTCTGATTATATTGTGACCCCTTATACTCCTATATATAGAAATGAGGCTTTTTCATTTGAATCATCCAAAAATTGTTCATTTGTGTAATGTAAAGGAGGTTTCCACCTCAAAGAGGCTGATTTTGAAGTCATTGATCTCTCTTTTATTCTATTTTGTGAGCTAGTTGCATAACACCTTGGGTCCAAATCTAAATACTATCAGGAATGGGGAAGGTTTCCCTTCCTATTACCCTAAATCGTTGTTCTATCACTTCACCCATCAGTTGTTGGGACTAGAAGTGATAGATTTGAACATACTTGTGGTCATGCATGGCCAACTTGGAGATACTAGCGATGGATTCTCACCCCATCAAAACTATGACACATAGGCCATCAAGTCATTGGAGCCTGGGATTGATAGATAATTTATGTTGTGGAATGGAATGTCTTGAAGCCCATGTGTGTAAGGAGCGCAAGGGTCAAGCTGATCCATTTGTGGTTCTAGTGTGAAATCTTTCCACTAGCCATCACCCGACCTTGAAAATTATGTATTGCGGGTAGTAATACATCTAAGCAACATGATGTGGGAACCATTGCTCAATTTTCACCATTAGACCCTTAAAATTAGATGTTAGAGTGGTATTACATATGAGTGACATGACATGGGCACCATCATTCACTACCCACTGCCCAGTCTTGGAATTTATACATTGAGGGTGGTATGATTGTAGGGTAATTTAATTGTGAGTTAAATCCATGTCATTAAATTGTCAACCCGGGGTTCATGAACTGATGAGGTATGTGTGTACTATATGTACTAGGTAATTATTTCTCAGAATAGATAAATCTAATGCGAGAAACTTGAAACTAATTACAAAGAAAATTAAATCAATCCAATCCAATCCAAACATAAAGAAATTGAATCAATCTTAACAAAACAACATGAATCAAAATAACATAAAATAAAATAAACTAAACTTGCATAAATAAAACCACACTTTCTTGCAATGAAACCATACTTGCTTAAAATGAAAATCACACTTTCTGAATTGAAAATCACACTTTCTTGAAATGAAAATCACACTTGCTTAAAATGAAAATAAATGAAATAAGATAATTACACAATGTTACCAATATGTACAAAAAATGAAAAAGGTGTGCAAATTGTGGTTGATGGGGGCCCTCCACTCCTCAACAAGCACACCGAATGATTATCAAAGCTTGGAGATCAAAGCAGAAATGTGTATTCCATAAAAATGAAGTTGTCGAAAAGCTCCAAAGGTATTACAATAATTCAACTCTCTTCCTCTCTATCCTCACTTTACAAATTGCATATCTTCTATGGAACTTGGAACCCTTTCTGTATGAAGGATGCACTTCTATTTATACAAAAACTTAAGATAACTAATCAATAAATATAGATCCTCAAATATCTCATAAATCCACATTTATCTCTTGTGGTTACAACCAATCGCCTAAAAATATGAGATACAAATTCTCTCCTAGTTTTGATAGGAGACACATATCAAAACATCCATGATTTTCTCCTTTGAATATGCTTAGTCAATGATCCAAATATTCTACAATTATTCCACAAATCTTAAGGAGTTGGAATTGAAATTCGAATTTGTGGTTGAGTAGCCAAAAAGGACCCTTCTAGAATCTTCAAATAGGCCTGCAATATCATAAAGCTCATACTACTTTTAGATATATATGAAAACATGTTAATTTCCTAATATTTAATCATAAATTCTCTTAAAATACTTAAAATAAATGACTTGGAAAATAATAATGATAAACCCATATGATCATGAAAATGGTTATTAATGTAGGGTTATGGAGCTACAAAATATGGTAAAGAGTTACAGAATATGGTAAAATGATGGAAATGAGGGTAAAAGAGGATGACATTTTGGAGGCCCAACAATGAATTTAGAGTGGCATGATTTGGGTTTGTGTACCCAATTTGGAACATATACCAAATAGAAATGTATATAATAGAGGATCCTCACAAAACTCTAGAAAGGAGGACTTAGTCGGGCCCATACCAGATAGATGTGGGAGGGGCCACATGGAATGTTAACATCACCCACTACTCACCGTGGAGGAAATTTTACACTAGATACTCTTGTGAATATGATCATTCAATAGGAAGTAGGCCAACCCATATGTGGTTCCAAGATGGATCTCTATCATTGTACTACCATCCATTGCCATGAGCATTGTGCCATTACAATGGGAATCTGACGAGGGTATTGTCAATTTGATGTGACATGGTTTGTGGATCCCACCTTGATCGAGAATTAATCCCAAAATGTATATAACAGAGTAAACCCTACATACATATAGGGGAAGGACCCTGTGGGCCTTGTTCTTGAGATGATGTGGCAACAACCACATGGAGGCCATGTAAGTACCTAGGAGGAAGTGGACCCACTTTTTTTGACATGGTAGTGCCACGTCGATCATTTTTAGATGCCTCATGGAAGCCCAATGTGGACACAATCTATTATGATAGGTTAAACATTTAAAAGGAATAACTCTCAATCCTAGAGTAGGGCTGAGATAAAATTTATAACGTCAGAAATATCTCTACGAGTTGAATGAAATCATAGTATTAGATTTGAGATTTTAAGAAGTTGGAAAAATGATGATTTTTGTGACCCCGTCTTCATAATAAACCTTGGAGGTTAGGTTATATTATCAAAGTAACACCTCCCATAGTATGAATTAGTACAAGGGGATGGAACAGAGTGTTAGAAAGTGGTATCAGAGCTAATTGTTAGGCTAGTAGGAAGGAAAAAAAAATTGGCTACCCAGTGACCTTTATAAGTCATTGAGAGAAATGGGTATGTGACAAATGTAGTAAATGCGATCAACATGTAATAATAAAGTGGCTCACAAATTTTGAAGTCGTTGTGCCACTTAATTCCATAAACAAGAACATTAATGCATAATAGATTATTACTTTTAACAATTTCAAATCAATACAACATATAGACCTTACATGATCCCTCTAAATATCACTAATCCTTCACAAGATGAAACATTTACATTTTATTCTTGCATGCTCAGAGACAAACGTTATTTTCCATCATTTCTTTACTTTTAATCCAATACATGTTATTTATTATTCAGCTATTTCTTTGGTCTCCAATTCTTTACAATGTTTTATTGGTCAGTTCTAAAAAATTGGGGATTTATTCTTGATTATGTTGATTTTAGCTCCAAAAATCCCCATTCTTCTTTATTATTTCCAATTTCTTCTATATCTAAGTGGAATCATATAAATCCTACTAATTTTGGTGCCGATACCACCATGTCTTTACAAACTATAAAGGGGCCAACATGGATTTTTGAATATTCTAATCCATATGAACACTCACAGATTTTGGAATGTCAAAAGTTTCTCTCTCACAATCTTGAAATCCTTCAAGTTATATGTATTGTATCATTATAATATTTTTCATCCACACTGATGTTTTTAAAGTGGAAAAATTAGAGGTATCAACTCATAAGATCATTTTTTATCGGTGGCTCCTAATTTGGAAAATTGGGGTTTGAAACCTTCCAAAAGTAGTTTGAGGCATTAAATGATTTTTCTGTAGGGTAAAAATTTTCAACTTAACCATTTCACCCCATGATATTCCATGCTAAAATACCTCCTAATGACGTAATAAATACCTTAAATAGAATCTGCATGCAAAAGTTCTACGACCCAAAAGTTGACCTTCTTGTTTTGACCACCATGATTCAAGAGGATGCTAAGTCAGCCCCCATTATTCATGGAAAAGGGGTTGGCCAAGTGATCATGATGAACAAATACTCTAAAATATTAAATATTGTAACTCTAGATAAGAGTTGAAGGAGTCAAACTTAACCAATAGTAGGCTATTGGGTTGTCTTATAACCAACCCACTAGGAGAAAAAGGGGTTACATTTCTATTTGAGTGCACTTTATTCGATACATGAGCATAATAGATGAGAGTGGAAAAGAGAGAAAATAGAGATGGTTTCTATATTGTAGTAGTCCATGGGCCATAGGTCTCACTACTTTCAACTTGCATCCATTTGCATTTAGAGAAATAGAGAGTACAACAACCTCACGTTCTAACTAGGTTTTCTTCCACAAGGGTTTCCCATATCATATATTTTGTTCATTGTGCTTATTTTCTATTTTCCATATTTTATATATTTCATTCTTAACCATAACACAATAATTAAAAAATCCATAAATGTAAGGAAAAATTAACCCTCATAATGTAGATTTTGGATTTTCAAATACATTTTAGTAGATTAATTGTGATGAACTATACAATGGAATATTCATGGCAATTTATGGATCATATTGGTATCATAGAAAGTATCATTGGGTATTTTGTGGGAGATTTCAAGGGATTTAGATTGATTTAAACAAAAATCCTAAAACCCCATCCATGGCCGATGAATCTATTAATAACCCTCGATATTAAGTAGAGGATAGGTTCTCAAGGCTGGAAAAACAGGTTGTAGATATCAATCATAACATGAACCTAGGCTTATGGTCGCTCTGGCGAACAATTTGGGAATAAGAGAAGAAAAATATTCCAAATTAGATATTTATATTAGAGGGGAAATCAAGGACTCAAGAATCACTAGAGAGGGAGTCTAAGAAAGAACCCAAAATGGCATAACCTAGTTAGAGTGGAACGAACCATACATGATCCATGTTCAAGATGGAAGTGAAGGTTGATCAAGCCATATCAAGGTGAGGTTGATGCTTTGAAGTTAAATCGTTGGTTGCAATAGTTAGAGGTTTATTTTAGTGTTCACCACATAGAGGAAGAATAGAAAATTTCCATGCCCTGACTTGCAGGGAAAGCAACACAAAATTCCTGATACTAGATGGATATCCTCTTGTGACTCAGTGTGAGGATTTCAAAACTAACATTAAGTCACAATTCTACCCTATCATGTATGTAAAGAACTGGTGGATCTGGTGGTATTAATTCAATTATAGATAGGGGAAAAGTGTACAGGAGTACACTGCAGAATTTATGAATATGGAAGTCATGTTTGGCATCTCCCAAAAGAACACGGGTGTACTCCTCAAGTATTCAGATTCCTAGACAACCATTTGTGAAATCAAACAATGTTGTCCAAACCTATAGTGATGGATGAGGCCTATGTACAAGTATAGTACATGAAGAACATAAGATAGAAGAAAGGGAAATCAAGTGGGTCAAAGAAGAAAGAGCGCCAGGAAACTTCTAAGGAGGGGAAGAAGAGGTGGGAAGGGGGAAAATATAAAAGGATAGTATCCACATCACACCGATTCAAATATCCTAACAACAATTGTAATATTAATGGTCATGCAGAGGAGAAGTGTTGGAAGTTACATCTAGAGCTCAACTCAAAAAACACAGAAAGATGTTAAAAACAAAAATAACATGGCCACGGATTTGAGAAACTAGGTGGATAGTAGCTCAAAAATGGATGATAATATTATTAATACATTAGTGAAAAATAGGGTGAATTTGAGTAGTCTTTAAAAATAGGAAGAGAAGAAAATGGTCAAACTATTCAATATAATTATATAGGCATAGAAGACGAACATCAATGCTCTATTTGACTCGAAATCATAGGTTAATCTCATAGCATTAGATCTTGTCAAGGAACTAGTATTGAAGACTCATGACCATCCTAGGGTCAACAATGAGGTAGAGTTAAAGGTAAACAAACAATGCAAGATCAAATTTTCTATTAGTGTTGATTTTATTGATGAAGTAGAGTTGGATGTAGTTCCACTTGATGTATGTGGTGTTTTATTTTGGAGTCCCTATACGTACATGTAGGATGACATACTCATGTGAATATCCAACTAATAATTCCTCATCAAGGACAAAAAATCCTTCATCATCAATGCACACAAAGGAAATTCAAAGATCTCATTGGTAAGTGCCAACTAGGCCAAAGAGTTGATTAGTTATAGCAATAATTATGTTTTATTATTTTTAAGAGAAAATAAATATGTAGAAGATTCCATGAGAGCTAATTCATCCCTAAACATGTGCACTAAGGAACATAACAATAACTAAAAGAGTTTCTACAAGTGTATAGGGTTTTATTTGAGAAGCCTAAAGTGCTACCACCTAAGAGGGAAGTTCAACATGAGATCCAGATGTTTATGAACTCTTTATTTCCAAACATTGGAATGTGAAGGTAGCCTATTATAGAAGTAAATGAGGTGGAGACGGATTTATAGAAACTATTAGAACATGGTGTGATTCGACAAAGCACCTCACCATGTATATCACCCATAATCATTGTGCCAAAGAATGATGTGACTTGGAATATGTGTATTGGCTACAGGGTGTTGAATTAAAATTATGCTTAAGAATAGGTACCCCATACACAAAATAAATTATCTATTGGATTAGTTGCAGCAAGCCAAATAATTCACCAAGATGTACTTAAAGTTAGGATATCACCAGGTTCAGGTCAAAAAATAAGATACCTAGTAGACTACCATCAAAATAAGACAAGCTTTATATGAGTGGTTAATCATGTTTTTTGGACTATGCAATGCACCAACTATGTTCATTAGGTTAATTAATGATATATTTCTCCCTTTTATAGATTCATTTGTTATTTTTTATTTAGACAATATATTGTTATAGAGTGCTACCTGGGAGGATCACATCACACATTTGATGCAAGTGCTAGAGACATTGAAGAAGCATTGTTTATTGTAAAATATCAAGAAGTGTGAGTTTGCACAACAATATTTTTTGTATTTAGGGTATGTGATTGATGGAGGAGAGTTGAAGATATATTCTACCAAGATGGTGGACATCATGAAGTGGATAATGCTTATTAATGTTTCTAAGGTTAAGAGTTTCATTGGAGAAACATTGTACATGTGGAAATTAAAAGCCTCATTTTCAACAATAGTATCACCACTCCATGCCATAACAATGACTGACAAAGGTTTCCAATGGGGAAATAGTCAAAATTTAAGGCATTTGAGGAGTTAAAGAATAAAATCAATCAAGCATTGATTTTGGGATTACTAAAATTGCAACAACCCTTCGAAGTGGAGACATATGTGAGTTGGTGTGACATGGGAGTGGAATTGATGTATGAAGGAATGCTTGTATGCTACCATTCTAAAGTATTTCATGGGTTGGTTTTCAACTACCCTACCTGTGACAAGGAGATATTGCCCTATTGCAAGTTGTGAAGAAGTGGAAACACTATATAATTGGAAAGGAGATAGTAATCCACACATATCACCAGCCATTACAATACGTGTAGGCCCATAGTAAGCTACATCTTATGACTAGGCATTACAAGTGGATGGAGTTTTTATAATAGTTTCATTTAGTGATCAAGTACAAGAATGGACATATAAACAAGTTGGATGACATGCTTTCAAGGCCATCGACATCAAAGATCACATATTTATGAATTCTTGGGCACAAGGAGCCTTGACCATGATGCATATATAGAGGCCTATACATAGGGTGATGAATTCAAAGAGATGCTACAATAGCTACAAATCTTGAGTCGTGTCCATGATGGTGATAGCACAATTGACTTCCATTTGTAGAATGGGTTTCTCTACATGTTAGAAAATTTATGTGTTCCTAAAGGTGAGTGATTGTAGTTTATCAGAGGGGCCCACACCTACAAGGTTGTAGGGAATTTTGATGTAGGGAAGATAGGGTCCAACTTAGAAAGGTATGTCTACTAGCTCAAGATGCGAGAACAGGTAGCTAGGTTCATAAGAGGATGTATTCTATGTTATATTAGCAAGCCTAGTAATAAGCAACATGGTTTATATCATCCCTTCCTTATACCTACTCATCCTTGGAAAGAAAATTACATTGAATTTGTGGCAGGTTTATGAACAATTAGGAAGGGACATAACTATGTTTTCGTGGCAGTTGAAAGGTTCAACAAGATGTGTGTTCCAATTCACTGTAAAAAGGCCATTAACAAGCAATAAGTAGTGAATTCATTCTTTGCATAGGTCTAGGTGCACTTTGGATTCCCAAGGAGCATGGGTTCAGATAAGGACCTAACATTTCTTAGTCCATTTTGAACTAATTTGTGGGATAATATGGATGCAAAGTTAAAGAGGTCTATAGCATTTCATCCACAGAAAAATGGGCAAGCAGAATTAGTTAACAAGAATTTGGTGTAGCATTGGAGGGGTTATAATCAAAAGCATCCAAAGAGTTGGGATGAAAATTTAGTGTTTATACAACAATATTATAAAAAAGTGATTTACACTTCTACTGGTAAGTCCCCATTTGAAACATGTTTGAGATAATTTCCACCTTCACCCTTGTAGATTTCATATGGACAACAAGGAGGAGTTAGGGAGGATCTTACATTGTTACACATCAATTTGTCTCCATGACACTTGATCAGTTTATGGGTCTTTTTACCATCCATGAACATGTTTGATTGAATTCCCTTAGAAGTCAAACAACCAAAATTATCTTGAAGAAGATGGGAAATTTCGGAAAAATAACTGTCACACCTTGTCAAGTATCACATGCGCTGATTTTCCCGTGCATTCGATGGAATTAACTTTTAGAATGGCATAGAATTGCACTCGGTTTAACACTATAAGACTGTGTAGGTGAATCAGAGAAAGTAAAAATAAAAAGTACATTCTAGAAACATAGTTGGTCGAATATTTCCCAACTGAAAGCTTCCAGGTGATGATTATTCGAGCTATAACGCTCAAATGATGCATCTTAATCCCTTTCCTCAAGGAAACCTAATTCGTTAATTAGAGGATCTCACCCTCCTCTTTTGGATCTAAAACGTCTTCCTCTTGGCCTATAAAATGACTAGAGGGTAGAAGGATTTAGGAGCTTAGAACTAAGAGAAGATAAACGTATGATTTTATTTTGAGATTGGAGAGCTTATCATCTAAGGAGGAGATTCAAGGCATTTGGGAGGAATCTCACGGCATCAAGGTGATGGTTGTAAGGATCTTATATATCTTTAATTAATACAAATGAATGATTTTCACCATTGAATTGTCTTATTGGAATGACTAATGGTTTATAATTGTTTAAAGTGTTTATTCAGGAAATTCAATTCCTAATCTCCTTGACCATTAGGCTAAGTTTGTTTGGATTATTATATCGCATATGCTTTTGATCCTTTTCTTGTTAATGGCTGTCGATCTTATCAAGAATTGAGGAACTGCATCAAGGCAAAGGTTGTAAGGCTCTTCTTTCTCTTTAATTAATACAAATGAACGTTTTTCCCCATTGAATTGTCTTATTGGAATGATGAATGGTGTATAATTGTTTAAAGTGTATATTTAGGCAATTCAATTCCTAATCTCCTTGATCATTAGGCTAAGTTTGTTTGGATTATTATATCGCATATGATTTTGATCCTTTTCTTGTTTATGGTTGCAGATCTTATCAAGCATTGAGGAATTGCATCAAGTCACAACAAGGGATATTCATCAAGCATTTTGTCAAATAGGTAAGAGGCTCCTCCATTGGATTTAATATTTATAATTCAAACAAGTTCAACTCAGGGAAAGAGTTAGTTCAATTGTTTGTTTGTTTCTAGTTTTCGTCAACGATCTAGGGAGATTGCTCTTGTCCGCAAGAGGGATTTTTTCGGTGTAACAAATTGGAAACCATACTGGGGAATGTTTCTGTTCACTTCCTTTTTCTTAGTTTTTCTTTCTGATATTTCTGGTTTACCTTGATCTGAGTCTTTATGAACTAAATAGTTTTAGATTTGCGTAGTTGGTTTCTTGATTTTTTATTTTTTCTTGAGTTTGTGAGATCTGCATTGTTTTTGTTTTCCAACAGAGCGCATATTTGCATTGGTTTCACCTTAGCAACCTGGTGCATGCGCTATTTTTGTATTGCTTACCTACGTAGGCCTTGGGAATTTTTGAAAATTTAGCTTTTATTTCAACCCAGACCTGAATTTAATTTTTTGGAAATGTCATTATCTTTGTTTCGACTATCTTATGTCTCTTCTGAACTCATTTGAGTGCTTTGTTAAGGTTTTTTGAGAATTAGGCCTTTTTGTAGAAATTGGTTAGGGTTTTGTCTGGTTGGTTTGTCAATTGATAAAAACAAAATAGGTTATCCTTGATTTTTTGATATCCTTGTCTTATTCTGTCAAATAAACCAGTTTACCTTGTAATCTTGCTTATTTGTGATCAATTCAATATTGAATTGCAAATTAGGGTTTTTTTAGATTTAGTGTTTTTGTGAAGGAATTATTGTCATTTCTTTGATAAAAGGGAATTTTTTCTTTGCAATTTTGAAAATTTATCATGATTAAACTACTGATATCATTAAATTAAAGCATTCATAGGGAAAATGTATATTTTTCCAAACTCTCTTAATTGATTTATGTGTGATTGAAAATTTTGAGTGATAAATGATAAAGAGCATTTTTTTACTTTATTTGATCTATAGGTAAATATGGATTTTAGTTTACTTCTGCATTTTCATTGCATTAAGGTGGAATTGGTTGTTTTATGAAAAGATTGGAAAAGTTGTGAGTTTTGTATTTCATTTCCTCTAATTAGGATTTCATTGAATTTGAAATTTCAAGTTGCATATTTGAGTGCATTAATATTCTGAGTCGCATCATAATATCATGAGTTTCACCTCCATCATTTATTGAGTAAAGAACAACTTAATAATACAACGTTAGTTAAAATTCATCTAGAATTATATATCTTTTAGGGCTCTTACCACATATAGTAGCTTAAGTGTAGGGCTTTGGAATACGAAAGTGAGTAAACTTTCCAAAGCTATAGATATAAAATAGAATCTTGAGTTAGGGAGAGAAAATCCAGTTATTTCTGTTTTTCTCTGGGAAGCTCTTCTTGTACATTAGTTAAGCACAATATCATGTCGAATTTGGTGAAGTGATCGTACCCCCTTCATAAGCCAAGATATAGTGATTTGCACGTATTACAATGGTATCGAAAGGTACTTGGGGCCACTTGAAAGTAAACCTCCAATTGATCATGCAAAGGAGCCTTCAAGGAGATTGAGCTTGTTACTCTGCCCATGTGTGTACGTCCAATCTAAGACTGTCCCCCCAGGTGAAATTGTTGTTTTCCGTAAACTTAGTGACCATAATCCTAGGGCTCTACCTAAGGCGACAGCAGAGGTAAGTTCATGTTGTACCTAGAACAGATGTTGACTAGACCCACTTGGAATTTTTGGAGGGTAATCTTTGCTCGAGATGGTATAAGAAAAGTTACTTGCACCAGATTGTTTCATTAAGAAGGTTGTCAGGGTAATTGTTTCCAATTGATCATTTCTATAAAATATTTTCACCTTGATCACTGCGATATTGGATTTCATCACCAACTAGTAATTATTGATCTTTGTGAAGATTTAGTTTGTATGGTTTGAACTCCTAGATTTTTAGCGTGTGTTATTTTCTGTGTTGTTTTTACTTTTTAGAGAATTTAGGTGTAATTTAGATATTATTTGAATTATTAATTGAATTTTTTTCATTATGGCGGAATTACCAATACAATCATGTAGAATGCTCAGGAAACCCCTTGAGTATACACTGAGTTAGTTAGAAAATATTAGAGCTAAAAAATCTAAAAGCATCGGGGTCTGGGACTACAACAGAACCTGAAATTTCTATTATTATAGAATCTGATGTAACAGGAATTGATATGAATCAACCAGAAACATCAACTATTTTAGAATCTAAAGTGACAAGATCTGAACTTGATCAACCTCAAAAATTAGAATCACATTTAGGAGAAACTGATTTAATAATTACTGAATTTATTCAAACAGAATCAGATACAAGAGAAGTTTCAGATTCACAATTAACTGAACTAGATATCAAAGAACCCGAGTCTGACATTTCTGAGCCTGAATCACCTTCAGTTTCTTTAGCCCCTACTCCGAGTCCCCCACATTCACCACGTGTTAAACTAATTATCATTGATAGTCTTCTTCTTGGTCTCATTAGCATTGAAGAACTTGCCTCAGATGAAGAGGAAGAATCACCTCACAAACCATTTTCTACCAGTGACCCAACAGATATTTTGGATCTTCTTTTTAGGTCTCTTCACCCTGACCCTTGGTATTTAACACCCTTGAACTTTTTAGTTAAATTTATTCCATGATACACGACTCCTTACTCTACTCTACTAGGTTTTGACTAGTCTAGAATGGCTTCTAGTAGTATGTCATCAGACACATCTATGTTTTCTATTCTCCGAAGTCAACTTTATATGGTGGCCCATTAGTGCCTCCTAGATATCAATCTCTTTCTGGGACATATTCAGGAGCTTCTCCCTCAAATCAACCTTTAACTATGTCAAATGGGTAAACTGATCCTACGTTTCAGGATTTGACATTTGATTAGTATATTAATATGACTTCCAGAAACATAGGTAATCCTCAAATAAACCCAACAAGCAGTTTTTATCTACCTAGGGGGAAGCCTTCATATCCTCCTCCAGGAGAATGAAATTTAGTTGGAACTTATCCTATAGGTGGAGGGAAAATTCCTTCTAGAAATTATCCTAGTTATGGTCACATGCCTCAAACTGGTTTCGGTCAACCTGTTATGCCTCAACCTGCCACGACAATGCCTTACCCTAGGGTGAATACAATATGTAATCCTTGGTTTAATCAACAATCAATTCCAGTTTCTCCTCAAGTGCCTATGTATCAACATGTTCAGCCCCTTGGAAAAACTATCCATCAAATGCATGTTCAAGGCATTCCTATTCAATTCCAACAACCTTTTCAGCAACCGTTGTAGCAACTTGTTCTGAGTACTCCTCAAAACCTTGTTCAATTTGTTGTGCTTATGTCTATACAAACTCCAGTCACAAGTTCACCACGAACTACCATCCCAAGAGTATCATAAGTAATTATTCCCTTTACTTCTCAGGTAACAACACAATCAACTACTCAGGCTATGCCTTAGGTATCTTCTTATCACACTTCTTCTATGATTTCATCTATTCCCAAAATACCTGTCATTCAAGCTAGTATGTCATACATTCAAACACCATTTCAAGGGAAAACTTTTCAAGGCCAACCCCAAAGTCAGTTTGTTCAAGGCTAGCCTTTTCAAACCCTGTTTCTCCAAGGTCAATCTTTGTAAAGTCAACCCTTTCAAGGACAGTTCATTCAAGGTCAAATGGGTCAAGGTCCCTGACCCTTGGTATTTAACACCCTTGAACTTTTTAGTTAAATGTATTCCATGATACACGACTCCTTACTCTACTGTACTAGGTTTTGACTATTCTAGAATGGCTTCTAATAGTATGTCATCAGACACATCTATGTTTTCTATTCTCCGAATTCAACTTTATATGGTGGCCCATTAGTGCCTCCTAGATATTAATCTCTTTCTAGGACATATTCAGGAGCTTCTCCCTCAAATCAACCTTTAACTATGTCAGATGGGTTAACTGATCCTACGTTTCAGGATTTGACATTTGATTAGTATATTAATATGACTTCCAGAAACATAGGTAATCCTCAAATAAACCCAACAAGCAGTTTTTATCTACCTGGGGGAAGCCTTCATATCCTCCTCCAGGAGAATGAAATTTAGTTGGAACTTATCCTATAGGTGGAGGGAAAATTCCTTCTAGAAATTATCCTAGTTATGGTCAAATGCCTCAAACTGGTTTTGGTCAATCTGTTATGCCTCAACCTGCCACGACAATGCCTTACCCTAGGGTGAATACAATATGTAATCCTTGGTTTAATCAAAAATCAATTCCAGTTTCTCCTCAACTGCCTATGTATCAACATGTTCAGCCCCTTGGAAAAACTATCCATCAAATGCATGTTCAAGGCATTCCTATTCAATTCCAACAACCTTTTCAGCAACCGTTGTAGAAACTTATTCTGAGTACTCCTCAAAACCTTGTTCAATTTGTTGTGCTTATGTCTATACAAACTCCATTCACGAGTTCACCACGAACTCCCATCCCAAGAGTATCATAAGTAATTATTCCCTTTACTTCTCAGGTAACAACACAATCAACTACTCAGGTTATGCCTTAGGTATCTTCTTATCACACTTCTTCTATGATTTCATCTATTCCCAAAATACATGTCATTCAAGCTAGTATGTCATACATTCAAACACCATTTCAAGGGAAAACTTTTCAAGGCCAACCCCAAAGTCAGTTTGTTCAAGGCTAGCCTTTTCAAACCCTATTTCTCCAAGGTCAATCTTTGTAAAGTCAACCCTTTCAAGGACAGCTCATTCAAGGTCAAATGGGTCAAGGTCCTTCATTCCATAGTCAACCATACCTAGGTCATACTTTTCAAGTACCATTTCAACCACAATTCGGTATGACTCATCCTGGATATCCAGGACCAGGGAAAATTTTAAGAACCACCCTAAATTTATATGTGTAATAAATGGGCGAATCCCCATGATACATAGAAAAAATGGGACGCGATTCTATGAATAATATAATATGTATATGTAATTTATTTGGCGAATCTCTCACCAGATTATATTATCTTGTAAAGTCATGGCGAATCTTTCACTGAATTATAAAATCTTGTAAGATCTTGGAAAATTTCACTGAATAATAAAACATTGTGAAGTCTTGGCGAATGTTTTGTTAAAGTATGAAACCATATATGATAATAGGAAAACATATTCATTAAACTGTAATATACTAACATACATGTTTGGAAAAAAGAAACATAATTTGTTCTTCCTACAAACAATGTTGCAAGTTTAGTGGCAGTGTTCGTCAAGGTTCTTACTGTACACTCTTTCATATCCTTCTATTAGTTTTGATAGTATTCCACAACAATATTGTTCTTGTAGGCGTTGATCTTGACCACCAGTTCTGTAAAGGTAGGAGGGATTAATCTTTTCTCTACCACTTTTGTCAAGCTATCAAATTTTTTTCTTATTCCATAGAGTTTGTTTAACCCAACACGCCAACAAGTAGCAAGCCCCAACTATATAGTATAAGAAAGTAGTAGGTATCCCAAAGGACTGAAGGGGCATCTAATGGAAAGAAGTGACCGTTGTTAGAAGCTTTCCAATCAATATATAAATATATAAATGTAGATTTATTATTATTTTAATTGGAAATATTAAATTAAATAATAAATTTTAATTACGTCTCTCCCAATCTAAATTGCTTATTATCATAATTCACTACCTTCATACATCTTGCATTTTTTAACAGCGTTGTAACATGTGGATTAATTTCCTTTTTGGTGCACAATCTCTGCCTTTTAGGACAATATGGTGCAGTGTCCCAACCCCTACAGATCCTTACGACAAACTAAGAATAACAGAGAAGATGAAAGGTTGTGCAAGCCAACATATTTTTCAAACAAGTAATCCAACATCAGTACCTTAACTTTTTCATGAAGATATCATTGAGAATGTTTGAAAAAATGGTGGGAAATTTGGGTAGCGACTCTCTTTTGTGAGAGTGATGTTGAAATACTAATAAGATTTCACTGTTTTGATTTTTTTTGTTAAATCAGAAAAACCAATATTAATGGAGATATTGGTATTTTTTACTAAATTTTGTGAAGTGACTAGATGTAGCTTTAACCATTCACCTTAAGATTTTTTTTACAACATAATTTCATAAGTCTATTTAATATCTTCAGTATCATAAAAACCAACCTATATCCATCTTAACTCCACATCTACCACCCTTAGAGGGATGAAATCTATTTATCCCTCTCAGAACTTGGTAGACCCGGAATTAAGATGGATCTAAGCTAATAGAATTTAACTCTCAGCACTTGGTAGACCCAGAATTAAGATGGATCTAAGCTGATAGAAATTCCCCTTTAAATAGTCTATGCTCACATGAATACCATGGTATTACCATGGGTCAATACCATGGGTTATCATAAACCTAGAGCTTAAAAACTACTATTAGTAATTTATAAAAATTAATAAAATTAATAATTGATTTTAATTTTTATTTTTTTTATTTTTAACCATTAAAATGTTAAGTGACATTAAATTACAAGATCCATTTTTACTCTTGATCTACCAAGCCCCGAGAGGGATCAAATATTTTTTCACTCTATGCTAATTTGCATATCACAATGTTTGATCCCTCTCAGCGCTTAGTAGATCCAAAGTAAAGATGGATCTATGCTAGTTTAATTCTCTTCTTTAAATAGGCTACATTCCACATGAATACCATCGGTTAATACCATGTGCCATCTTTATTTTTATTAATACTAATATTAGGGTTAATAATGTTTTTTTCATGGTATTAATAATAATTTGGCCCATGGTATTTGGCACATAGGCTTCACCTAAATATAACACACCATGGGTCAATACCATGTGCCATCTTTATTTTTATTAATACTAACATTAGGGTTAATAATGTTTTTTTCATGGTATTAATAATAATTTGGCCCATGGTATTTGGCACATAGGTTTCACCTAAATATAACACATTTTTTGAGTGTTCGTAAATATAAGGTGACTTATGGAGTAAATATAAAAAAAAAAAAAAAATGTCTTATTTATTTACTATACCTCTCGTTTATTTATATTTTTATTAATTTACCATACCTCTTTTACAAATATGGTATTTGGCCCATAGGATTCACTTAAATAAAACCTCTTTCTTGAGCCTTCATAAATAGAAAGAGGGTTATGGACTAAATATAAAAAGGGGTTTTATTTATTTACCATACCTCTAGTTTATTTATATTTTTATCTATTTACCATACCTTTGGAGTAAGTATAAAAAAAGGTTTTATTTATTTACCATACCTCCACTTTATTTATATTTTTATTTATTTACACCCTTGCGTGTTCGTCAATTTAAGGTGACTTATGGAGTAAATATAAAAAAAAAAAATGTTTTATTTATTTACCATACCTCTCTCGTTTATTTATATTTTTATTAATTTACCATACCTATTTTATAAATATGGTATTTGGCCCATAGGATTCACTTAAATAAAACCTGTTTTTTGAGCCTTAAATAGAAAGAGGGTTTTGGACAAAATATAAAAAGAGGTTTTATTTATTTACCATACCTCCACTTTATTTTTATTTTTATTTATTGAGATCAAATACAACCTCCCAAACCATAAAATGGGTGATTGCAAACGAATTTAACATTGCAAAGCATAAAATCGAGTGATTATAATGGAATATAACCTCCCAAACCAGGCGAATCAGGTCAAATGAGTCTTTTCATAGTTTATCTGCCCCTTTTTTTTGGCTAAAATGAAAAAAATAATTATTTTTTAAATAAAAGTTGGGCTAAATATATGACATGGGTGTTTTATAAAAATTTGGCCCCTCTAAAATGAAAAACCCCTTAAATTTCACTCTTGGGCTGAAATTCACCCCTAAAATTTACCATGTCTAGGACGTATGCAAATTCCAATTGCTCAGGCTTTTCCAGGATATCCTGGATATCCTCCTCCAGGTACAGGATTTGTCCCTCAGGGTTAATAGTATGCACAGTAGGATCCTAACCGTCAGTTACCATTTATTGCAACTTTGGATTTACCTGACCTATTGATGTTAACCAATGATCCCATTTACTATCGACTGTATTGGCCTGTTATTCCTACAAAGTTTCCTAGTGACATTCCTATTTTTGAAGGTAAATCAGGAGAAGACCCATCAAATCATGTTATGACTTATCATCTTTGGTGTGCGTCCAATTCATTAATTAATGATTCTATTAGATTGCGACTTTTTCAACGAACCTAAATCGGTTCTGCAGCCAAATGGTATGTAGAATTACCACTATCTTCCTTCATTACATTCAATGCCATTGCTACTACCTTTTTGGCACACTTTAAGTTACCCATTCAATACGATAATCGAACCGAAATTTTAACCTCTTTAAAATAGTCAATGTCAACCCATATCTCATATCACATTCACGAATGGAGATAGAGACATCATTTAGTTAGATTTTATATCCCAGACCAAATTCTAGCTGAATTGTTCATAAAATCTCTTTTGCCAGTGATTACTGAAGATGTTGCCAAAGGTGGCATAGTAATGGAGGAGCAAGTTATTGCTCGTTCTCAATACCTAAATCTTGTTTATACTCAGTCTGGTACTTTGTAGGAAAATATCCCAGATTTACCCCATCCTAGTAAAACTAATCTAGCCCTTATGGATCACACGCCGCAAATGGTATGATTGGTTCTGTTAGCCAAAAATCTAAGAATAAAAAGAAATAATCTAAGAAAACTCAAATTTTTGCTTTATCTGATTCACTCGAAGAAGATCCTTCTCCCAAAATTACTTATGAAATAAATGTCATGGAATCATCTACTAGAAAAAGTAAGTAATATCGAGGTAATAAAAAGGGAAAAGGAAAAGTTAAACAAGTCACTCCTTCTAAGGAGAAATCAAGAAAGAATGAACTGTTTGATGAAAAGAAGAAACCTCGATATCCTTGTTTAATTTGTGAAGAAGATCATTACACCAAGGAGTGCCCTCATAGCATCGAAGTTTCTAAATTTATCAAAAGTTCACCCACTCCTACTATTTTGAAGGATCATTTCCCTCCTCAAGACAAAAAAATGGTTTCTCATAACCAATATTCCCCCTCCACATCAACATATATCATGATGATGTCTTCGAAAGTTATGGTAGCAATGAGATCTAAAGACTATGGATCAAAGAGTCTTGTTGAAGATGGAGATGATTCCAGTTCACCTGATCAAACTTCCACATATACCCCTCCTTCTTCTGAACCATTACACATTGAAAAACCAAACCCTTGTATGATAATTTTACCACCTCCTAAGAGTATTCTTCGAAAGTTGGTCTTTAACCCTCATGCTAGGGCTGATCAAAATTACAACATTGTCGAAGATTTGGCTATGTCACCTTCAGCAATGTCAGCTCTTGAAGTGCTGCAAACTTGTCCAGCACAAAGGGAATTATTATTATCATCTATTGGAGCAGTAGATCATCAAGATTCCAATTTAAGTATCTTTTATCTCGAGAATCATGTCCCACGTCTTCCATATCAACTGCCTTTTCAGATACCAGTCCATGTCAAAACTTGATGAGTTTTTGAAATAGTGATTAACGAAGGAACATCTACATGTATTATGTCCATTTCTTGTTGAAAAGCTTTAGGCTCTCCAAAAATCAATCAATGTCCCACAACTTTGAAAGCCTTTGATGGAAGAGATTTTAGTCCTTTTGGTCTTTTAAATGATTTACCGATAGAATTAGAGGGTAAAACAGTTGCATTTGACGTTGAGGTTGTTGATGCTCAACTTCAATACAACCTTTTACTTGGTAGGAGTTGGACTTATGCCATGTCGGAAATAGTCTCATCATATTTTAGGATGATCATGTTTTATCACAAAGGAAGAATTGTGAAGTTAGACCAATTATCCTATTATACCTCAGACCCTAATTCCATTGGTAGTGTGCGTTTTATTGGAAAATCAACTACTTCATATGAAGAAATTGGTGTTGGTCTTCTCAGACTCATATTTGATGGGAACTTTTGCATTCCCTCCACCCGATTTCCCTCATAATGTTTCCTAGATTAATATGATTGCATCAAGTACTTTTGAATCAAAAGTTCCATGGAAAGTACCTTTAGAGTCAGAATTAGTCTTATATGGCAGTGAGATGCCTCCTAGTCCTTTTGAGTTGGCTTATGAGGCAACTCAGTCTTTTTCCAACCTATCAACATCTTAAAACAATCGAATGAATACGATTATCGATGAATATTCTGATTTGTCACGCTTTGAACCAATTTATATGCTTGATCCTTTTGACAAAGAATTCTTAACTGATGAAGGGATTATGGAAGTTATGACTTTGGACGAAATTCCATGGGACGATTCTCATCATCGTTCATCTTTCTTACCATCTTTTGACAAAATTGAGAATAATTTCTCGTCTATGTTTTCATATGATATTATTAGTGATCCTCAATGTCCAATATCTACCCTTTCTTCTAATTTTGAAAAGAATTTGGGAAAAAAATTGACAATGATACCCATAAACATCTCGGCGAAACCAGGGATAACTAAAAATATTCATATAGGAGCTTCTTGTTCCTTAGAAGAAATTCAGACTTATAAAGCCCTATTTCAGTAATTCCGCTACATTTTTTCCTGGTCTTGTGAAGAAATGCCAAGAATCGACCCTAGTATAGTTGTACATGAGATAAGAAATTTATCCAGATGCTAAGTCTATCAGACAACGATTACGCCCCATACATCCATGAAAAGATGTCGCTATCAAAACTGAGGTTGAAAAACTATTGAAAGCGAGATTCATTTACCCTGTTCCTTTAACTGATTGGGTATCAAACATTGTACTTGTTAATAAGAAGCAAGGAACTATTTGATTATGTGTCAATTACAAAGATATTAATAAAGCTTTTCCCAAAGAAAATTATCCAACTCCGTATATCGACTAGATTGTTGATGAATGTGTTGGGAATGAAATTTTCTCTTTTATAGATGGATTTTCTGGCTAAATTCAGATAAACATACTCCTTGTCGATTAGTATAAAACCACATTTATTTTCCCATGGGGAACTTTTTCTTATCGCAAACTCCCATTTGGCCGGAAAAATGTTGGCACAACTTTTCAGTGAGCAATGTCTTATGCATTCCATGATATCAAGCATATTGTTCAGCCCTATTTAGATGACCTACTAGTTCATTAAATGAAAAGGCAAGATCACCCATTACACTTGAAAGCAATTTTAATTAAGTGCGGGCATTAAAATATTTGTTTGAATCTGCACAAATGTTTTTTTTGTGTGCAATCAAGTTGGCTTCTAGGATTCATCATTTCAAAAGAAGGAATTCGTGTTGACCCCCTTAAGCTAGAGGAAATTTTGAATTTTCCTGCTCCTTCTAGTCTTTGACAACTCCATAGTTTGCAAGGGAAAGAATTTTTTTTATGTAGATTCATCCATAATTATGCTGAACTAACCTGGGATTTTACTCGAATACTGAAAAAGGACATTCCTTTTTTCGGGGATGAGCTTACTAAAAAATATTGTGATGCTTTAAAACATGCATTAACTAATGTGTCGTTACTGCATCCACTTGATTATCATCGAGGTTACCTTCTATACCTAGTTGTGTCTGATGCCATTATTGGCATGGTGTTAGTCCAAGAGGATGACTCTAGTAGTGAACATGTGATTTATTATTTGAGTACAATTCTCATTAAAACTGAGATTAAATACACACATGTGGAGAAGATAGCTTTGGTAGCTATTCAAGTTGTTCAACGATTCCGTAACTATATTCTTTTGCAAAAAACAACTATCATTTCTGATTGCAACCCTATGATGTACATTCTTACCAAGCAATTGTCAGGGGGGAAATATTCCAAATGGATAGTTATATTCTAAGAATTTGATTTAGAATTCGAAAGATCTAAATCAAAGAAATCTTTTGTTTTCGTTGAATTATTGTGTGTCTTTCCCCATATTGATACAGAAACTGTAGAAGAATATTCCTTTGCTGATGAATCTCTCTTTCTTATTAGTATGTCGGATCCATGATATCATTATATATCTTTGAACGCAAACTTTTAGGCCTAAGTTATCTAGAACTGTTCATCATCAAATCCGATACCAATCCCACCAATACAATATTGTTGGTGAAACTCTTTACCGTCCCAGTACCAATTCTATCTTTCGGCATTGTTTAACTCTCCAAGAGGTCAAAAAAGCATTAAATGATTTCCATTCTTAAGCATGTGGCAGTTATATGTCTGGGTATGCTACTGTCCAAAATATATTACGTGATGGTTAATTTTGGCCTTCAATATTTAAATATTACATTATTGCAATTCGCAAATGCCATAATTTCCAAGTCTACAATTGAAAAATCCAAGCACCTCTAGCTCCTCTTCACCCTATCAGAGCTATCAGTCCTTTTTCCAAATGGGGCATAGATTTTGTCACCTGTAACCCTCACTCAACCGGTTACAAAATGGGCCAAGACGATGCCTACATATAAAGGCGATGGCGAAACTACAGTAGTTTTCATTTTCAATCATGTGATTTCTCGGTTCGGTGTCCCACAAGTTATTGTTACAGACCATGGTAGCCATTTTTGTAACTTTATGATGACTGAACTATTAGCACATCTCGTCCTATGCCATGATAGCTCAACTCCTTATTGCCCACAAGCTAATGGTCAAGTCGAAGCTGTCAATAAGTTTTTAACAAATATGATTAAACGGATAGTTGGTATTTATAAAGGAAACTGGCATGCTATGATTTTCTCAATAGTTTGGGCTTACCATACTATGGAAAAAACATCGACATGTTTTACCCCTTTCCAACTTGTTTATGATTTAGAAGTCGTATTACCCATTGAATGTGAAATCCCATCTTTGAAACCAGTTGTCGAATTATTGTAACCCTCTCTCTCTACAGACGAAGCGTGTTTTGTACACTTAGCACGTTTAGATGAAACTCGTCTTGATGCCATACTAGCTAGAGAGGCTTATAAAAAATGAGTCAAAGCTCAATTTGATCAAAACGTGAATCCTCGTTCATATACAAAAGGTGACCTAGTCTTGGTTTATGATCAAGCTCATGACAAGTTAGGTGTAGGAAAATTCGAGCCCATGTGGCATGGACCTTACATCATAAAATGTGTATTAGCTAAAGGATCCTATGAGCTAGTTGATTATGATGGTATTCCTTTAGGAAAGCCCATAAATGGTCTTTACTTAAAGAAATATTATGCATAAAATTTTCGTGGAGATTTGTACATTATTTACCGTTTTTAGGTGTGTGCGTTAGTTAATATTTTTTACATTTCCTACTACTTCTCCTACTTATCTTGTTTTGCACTTGATTTTTAGATGTCGGCATTCCCTCAAACCTACATTGGCTTTGTTAATGGCGCTAGTCGTAGTACTCTGAATTTATCTTCCGCAACCTAGGTTATCTATTCACTCAGTGATGAGCTAGTTTCTATTCATGGAATATGCCTCAGTCAAACAACGAACAATATAATAGAATATAGCACAGTCATTAAGCTATTATCTGACACCATCACATTTGGTATTTGGTGTTTGATCGTCAGATTAGATTTGCAGCTTGTAGTATTACATTCAAATAGTGTCTATACTCTAATAAGTCCTACAATGCTAAGAATGTTTTCATGGGTTCATCTCTTGGAAAGGAAATTTGATTATATCGAATATCAACACATTCCAATAAATTTAAACACATTAACAGATGCATTGGCTAATCCTGTGTTGAATAGACATTTGCGACATTTGTAAATTAAAAACAATATTCGTCCACATATTGATCAAGATAAACTAGAAGTAAAAGTATTATTTTGCATTAACATAGAGTTTGTATAAAAGTGTGTCTACAAAAATATGTCATTCGAGGACATGAGGCTTCGTGGCCTTTATTTTCCGAATATGCTAATACCAAAAATCAAAATGTGGTCCTAGAAACTAGAATAGCTAAGCATGATGATGCTCATGATAGCAAATAATAGCACAAGAAACTTGACGCAGTAATCGCCTAAGTGGCCCTGGAACCCCAACCACATGTCTCTGATATCGGAGTGGGATGCCATCCGTCTTGGTCCTTGGGATATCCAAATTCAACCTCTCTAGGTTGTGTTCCATCTTTGTCAAAGTCTCTACCACATCAGGGTTAGCTGCCACATTTGTTATAGGATGCTTGCCTCGTCTGTCAAAACTCCATGGCCCCACTGGTCGGTTTAGGCCCACAACTGCGTGGATTTTCCGAAGGATATCTGTGCAGGCAATGATTTTTTGCATATAAAATTGTATTGGCCTGTGCGAGCCCAATAAAAGAATATCAGCAAAGGGCCGAGGGAAGAATTTCCAACAACATTTTGCACCCCACAAAATTAATTGAAAGTTTAAAACTGAGATTTAAACAGATGAAAAGGTTAATTAGGAAGGGATCTCCTACCTAGAGGAAGTTGTTTGCAATTTCATCCATCGGTTAGCTTGGAATCAGTCCCAGAAATTTGGTGGTAAAAAACTCATTTTTCTGCTTTCAAATAGTAAAAAATCAAATGGTGAGAAAGAATTTACTTTTTCCACTTTTATAGGGTTTTTGAGTTTACAATAAATATTATTTTAATTAAGACCTTTTAGGAGGGAAAATTTTACATTTTTTGAATAGTTATAATAATTTATTGAGTTTGAATGTGCAGAACAAGTTACAAAGTGAGAATAAATCATTTTGACTATTAGCAGAATTTTATCACTTTTCATGGTCTTCAAAAATTACTAAAAGCGAAAATTATAGAGTCCTATTTTAAGCCCTTTTCAGACTCTTTAAAAATGAAAAGATTGACAAGTAATTGTTTGTTCGAACTTGTAAAATTAAATGAACAATTGTCCACTCAGTATAAGTTTACTCCTTTTACAGACTTAACCAGGACTATTTACAAAAAAGGTATACGTTGATCAAACATGGTCAATAGAGTTCTCTCTTGTATTAATTTATCCTTTTTTGGACCCGAGGGACTAAAATTACGAAAAAGAGCCTGATGGAGTTTACTTATGTTTTTCTTCTGACTCCCTAAAACTAAAAAACATCGAGCTTTAATTTCTCTGTGCTCATTAAAATTTTACTGTAAAAGAACTGAATGAATTTCCTTTTTGTGTCTTTATCAATCTCTTAAAAGAAAACGAAATCAAGTTACTCTTCTACTGGGCTCATAAAAACTAAATAGTATAGGACTCGTTAATCATAACGGGACCGAACCATTCCTTCTTAGGGTTCATTAAAAATACTTTGATGGACTCATCCAAATGATGAGCTTACAGTACAAACATATGCTATCCTCCTCAAGCTTGTAAAAAAATAAATAGGTACATTTTAGTAATTGTGGGGGGGAATTGGGAAAAGGTGTCCATTTTACATTTTATTATAAAGGCAACATGTCTCTCTTGAACACGACACTTTGTCACATTTCTTGCCTAGGTTGGGAAATCCATTTATCTTATAGTTAATCAAACCTCATTTAAAGTCTTCATGGTTTTGGGTATTATCATTAAGTAAAATGTTGCCAAGTCAATCGTCATGTCGTTATGTGTACAAGAGAAGTTCAACCTCGGTTCATGTTCCTTTGCAAATTTTAGCATTCAATCGCGTCGACCATCCCTAAGTCAGTCCTTGCAAACTATTTTCATAAACTTGACATTTGTTTTCGTGTCACAGGTTTTCCTACAACAGGTTGCTTCCTATAGACTTCAGGTCATTATCTAGGAAGTTGATCTAGAAACCTTCAGTACCTTGAGCCTTGCATTTCATAATGGCAGGTTTCTCGCCTTCAATGATAGGTTCTCATCATTGGCCTTCGATCAAATGATTCTATGAGTGTTTGACTTCAAATGAGTTATTTGCACTTAAAAGATTGTACTAGAAGTACCTTGAGGACCATTGACATTATTGGTGGTTTCTCTTACACTTGTTAATGGTTCACATCATTGACCAGTAATCAAGTGGTTTCTTCCATGTTCAACTTCGAAACATTCACTCGCATGGTTAGATTCATATTATGGATCGGGAGATGAAGATCAAGACCCTGGAACTAGTTTCATCAGTCCAGGTTGCGAGGATATTCATATTCATGACTATGTAGACAAATCCATGACAGATGGATGTGCCCATACTATGCCTACTATCTATATGATTTTTGGTTTTTTCTGTACTTATTCGTTGAGTTAGCTTTACTCTGAGTATGGGAATGCCTACCTCAACGATGATCATTTATATACATTTGCATTGTAATCCTTGAATGTTCCCTGCATATTTCCAACCATTGTCTCTAATCCAATCCTTGGTATGATAAAGTGCTTCAATCTTTAAAACTTATTTCACAGACTTCGCACTTTAGGGGGAAATCTATTACACATCAATTTGTCACCATGACATTTGATCAATTTATCGGTCTTTTTACCATCCGTGAACATGTTTGATTGAACTCCATTAGAAGTCAAACAACCAAAAATATCTTGAAGAAGATGGTAAATTTGGGAAAAATAGTTGTCACAGCTTGTCAAGTATCACTTTCGCTAATTTTCCTAGATATTCTTGTGCATTCGCTAGAATTAACTATGAGAACAACGCATGGCTGCACTCTGTCTAACACTATAATATGACGTACGTGAATCAAAGAAATTAAAAATAAATCATACATTCTAGAAACATAGTTGGTCAAATATTTTCCAACTGAAAGCTTCCAGGTGATGACTATTCAAGCTATAACCCTCAGATGATGCATCTTAATCCCTTTCCTCAAGGAAACCTAATTCCTCAATTAGAGGTTCTCACCATCCTTTTTTGGATCTGAAACTTCTTCCTCTTGGCCTATAAAATGACTAGAGGGTAGAGAGATTGAGGAGGTCAGAACTGAGAGAAGATAAACTTATGCTATTATTTTGATATTTGAAAACTTATCATCTAAGGAGGATATTGAAGGCATTTGGGAGGAACCTCACAGCATCAAGGCGAAAGTTGTAAGGCTCTTCTTTATCTTTAATTAATAAAAATGAACGCTTTTCCCCATTGAATTATCTTATTGGAATGATGAATGGTTTATAATTGTTTAAAGTGTTTATTCAGATAATTCAATTCCTAATCTCCTTGATCATTAGGCTAAGTTTGTTTGGATTATTATATTGCATATTTTTCTGATCCTTTTCTTGTTTATGGTTGCAGATCTTATCAAGCATTGAAGAACTGCCTCAAGTCACAACAAGGGATCTTCATTAAGAATTTCGTAAAATAGGTAAGAGGATCATACACTGGCTTTAATACTTACAATTCAAACAAGTTCAACTTAGGGACAGAGTTAGTTCAATTTTCTATTTGTTTCTAGTTTCCATCAAGGATCTAGGGAGATTGCTCTTGTCTACAAAACGGATTTGCCGAGTGTAACATACACGGTATGCCTCAAATGTACATAAATTTGTTAATAATATTAGGAAGATCCATATGTAAGTACATGAGATGTTGTGTTAGTAATAGGAAAAATATAAGGCTAGGCATGATCATCATAGAATGGAGAATTCATTCAACGTCAGAGACAATGTATGGTTACAATTGAACAAGGAGAGGTTATTCCATGCTAATAAAAGTATATTTATGATATGGTCGCTTTGAGATACTATAAAAGTTTGGAGAGAGCATTTATAAACTTATTATATCCCCATACAAGAACATTTTTTGAGTGGTGGATGTAGAAATTTTGAAACTCCATGAGCCTTCCATGTTGGATTAGGAAGAAGAATTTTTCATACCATTTATAAATGATTTTGCACCAAATTCTCAAGAAGAGTTGATGGAGGACATAGTTTTATAGAAGAGGTCTAGAACTACAAGACAAGAGTAGCATGACCTTTGGAAGATTGGGTTGAATGGATAGCTTCTAAGTAAGGCTAAATGGTATTGCAGGGAGAAGGTAGAGGACAAATTTTCGTCCTCATTCAATAAAATATTTGGGGACTAGAAGCATTCAAAAATAGGGAATTATGATCCAAATTGAGTCATTATATTATTTTTCATCCATCTTTGTCATTTCAGAGTGGGAAAAATGGAGGAATCAACTCAAAATACCATTTTTATTAGTGGTTCCCAATTTGGTTACTTTGGGTTTGAAACCTTTTGGAAGTAGTTTGATGCATTAAATAACATTTATCGATGGGTGAAAATTTTCCATTTAATTTTTGCACTCTCTAGTGCTATTTTACATTAAAATACCTTTCCAATGGCACAAGAAAGACCGCAAACAAAGTCTATTTCCAAAGTTATGCCACCAAGAGGTTAACCTTCCTATTTTGACCACCATGGCTTGAGAGCATTCCACGTCAACCCCCATTATTCATGGAAAATGGGTTATCCATGTGATAAATACGAATAAGAATCTAAAATAGTTAGTATTGTATTGAATTGTGTTATAACCGAGTCACTAGGGAGGAAAGGGTTTCCATTTCTATTCAAGGGAATTTTGTGCCACATATGAGTAAAGTAGTTGAGTGGATAAAGAGAGAGAGAAAACAAAAAGAGGGTTTTTGTACCATAGAAACCCATGAGCCACAAGTCTCGCTCCTTTATACTTGCATCCATTTCCATTCAAAGAAAAAACAGAGAGAGCAACCTCACCTTCTACTTGGGTTTTCTCTCCTAAGGGTTTCCTAGATCATATCTTGTGTTCATTGTGGTTTGTGAGTTTTATTTATTTGTTCTCTATTTTCCATATTTTATCTATTACAAGAAGAAGCATAACACAATAACTAACAAATCCAGAAATATAAAGAAAAATTAACCCTCATAGTGTATATTTTGGATTTTTAAATATATTTTAGTGGATTTATTGTGATGAATAGTCTAATGGAATAGCCACAGAATTTTACGAAACATGGAGCTATCACTTCTATTTGATCATTTCTTTTAACATAAAAACACCTTTAATAAGGGCTAGAGGTTTACATTGGATGTTTGTATATTCCCATATGTTCTAAGTAGTCTTTTCACAAAACTTCTTTTGGTACACTTTGATACCCATTGAACTTGAAGGACCAATGTGTCCCTTCAATGCTCCATCAAAGAGAAGAGTGTCTTTCTCTTAGGTTTGGACCCATTTTTTGATATTCTTTGAAAGATTTAATCTTAATTTAGTTCAATCCATAATCGGTTGATAAAGCCTTTATGAATCTTACTCTCATCTTAACTAATAGGTAGACCCCAAGTCTCTAACCATTTCACTTCCCTGCCTGATAATTTGCTCCAACTATAATTATCTTGGAGGATGAATAGAATTAATGTCTCTCAAATCAAGTTCGAAATAGATTTATATATTATGTCATGGACAACCCTTTTAGCATAGGAGATCTATTTACTCTCAAGTAACCAAATCTTCTAGCAAACCACTTTAGGGATAAATTCCACATTGAATTCATTATTGGTTACATCTTGATATCCAACAGATACTAAGAGTGCCCCATATTGAAAATTTGGTCCTTTGGAATGTGTTGTAGCTCTCAAAGACAACCTTGGATTGCTTACAATACTAGTGCTTGGGCACATCTAGATTTTTTGTATCTCATATGATTTTCTAGAAATGGAGACATCACACACACAACACACACACACACACACACACACACACACACACATATAAGGGGTTGGTTCATTCAACTAAAGGAGTAAGACATGAATTTCTTGCTACTTCTTCCCATATACAAATCTCAGAAATATGCATAAAACAGTGGAGGTTGAGTAGTCCAAGGACTTATAGTTTAATAAGATTTTGTAAAGCAATGATAGAGGATACGCAGAAGGAGTAACTCATCATATGGAGCTTACAACATCAAGAATTCTATGCTTTAACACATAGATCTTGCAGCTTTAAGAACTCCTATACTTATCTGAGTTAGAAGTAGATATAATGGGCAGAAGAGAGGTTGAGTGCTATGATTCATGAAGAGAAACCTTTAAAGAAATAATTTCAATAATCCATACAGGCACTAGCATTAACAATGTCGATACAAATGACTCTGTGAGGAACTTACAGGCACATGCATAACATTTTGATGCCAGCAAATCTATGCAGAAGTCTT
>APFE031439169.1:2924-12990 GCA_000404065.3 Pinus taeda | reverse complement strand
CAAATCGAGGAGCAATATCGGCCACCACTATGTCCATTACTACCCTCTTCACAGGGATCTGAGCCAAGTTTACCACTAGATCCTTTATTATCCCTAAGAACTTGACTCTCTTTGAGTCAAAGGAGTACAGGTCCTTGTATGGTCTCGTGATCTCCAAACCCAGTTGTTCCATAACCGATAATGGAATAAGGTTGTGTGAGGCTCCGGAATCCAACATGAAATTATGCAACAAAAGGTCATGAATCACCAAAGTCACATAGCAAGGTGCAGTAGAAGGATCCAACTCTTCCAAATGTGGCTCGAAAAAAACCATGGGCCTCTCCTCTTGGAGGTTTAAACTATCATGGGTTGATGTTGAGATAGATGGATGCATGAATTGAGAGACCTGAGCTTTATAAGTAGGCTACTTTGGAAGCTTAGTCAGGGGAACAAGAATTTTTACCTTTTCAAACTCTTACTGGAGATTGAATGTGGGCTATACTTTTTCTATACCTCTTGGCTCTGTTTCTTCTTCCTTCCTGCAAGCAGTTTTCAGCAGAACAAGTGCCTCATTTTCTGTGTGCCCCTTAGGATCACTACTTTCCTTATTTGCATAGACTCATATCTTAGATGGGTCAGGATTGAGCTTACCTTTCCCTTTGTCTGGTACTGGAGGAACAACTTGGGGAGCAACTTCCCCTTGTTTTTTTGGTTCCCTTGACCTCTTCTTTGAAGATCTTAGATCATAATTTCGATGCAGTCGTGCTTGCATGAAATCCACAAACTATTTACAATAATAATGTATATCCTCCTAATATGCTGCTACTGCTCCATCATGCCATGTCTCCTAGTGGACCATATTTTCATGTTCTTCTTTAAAGAAAGTTGAATATAAGTTTCCTTGCATCTCATGGGCATCCGACGATTGTTCATCGGGATGATATTCTAAGTATAGAGGATGAGGGATCTAATCAAGTTGTTCCTTTGTTTCCCTTGGAAGTGTCTGCAATGGAGGTCATCAGGTTATAAGCTCGGTTGTTAACTTGAGAATTATGTTTGGAGATTCTCTTGTTCTCAATTTAGAGCTTTCTAACCTTTTGAGTTAAACTCCTGATGAGTTTTTCCAATTCATCCCACTTAGGGTCTGATGATTCTCTATCCCGACGAGAGGAGGATGCCTCTTCTTTCCCTTTTTGTTGTCAATGGGTTCTTTCTTTCCTCCCGACTTTCTAGATGAGGTGAAGTTAAATTCCACCTCAAGTGCATCAATTTGAATTTGATCTAGAGTAAGAGACTTCCTTTCCCTCAGAGTAAAGCCGAATTCAGACTCAAAATCTCCCAAAAATATTGCTCAAGCAACAAATGAAGGAGGATTTATCTAACCTAGCAGATTATTGTATTATTTGTTGAAACTTTTGATAAACTTTGAAGTATCCTCTTTCGGCTTCTTTCTTATGGCATTAAACTCTGTGAGTAGATACTCATGATTCCTCTTTTCTCCCCATTTCTGGGTGAAAGTGTTTTCCAGCTCCTCTCAGGTATTGATGGAGGCATTGGGTAGGCCTTTGAACCACTTCTGGGTTCTCCATCAAGACTTTTTACAAAAAGTCCCATGACCACATCTAGTTGTTCCACATTTAGGATCTCGGCAAAGGCAGAGAAGGTTTTGATGTGTCTTTGTGTTGTGTTGTCATCTTCCCCATTGAATTTAGGAAGAAGTTTTAGGTAATCTTGGGGCATGACACTTAGGGGCTGAGGTAGATCAAGAGGTGCATACTTATTTAGCAAAATTCCTGGAAGATCCATCTGGATTAATGGAGGGGGACTAAAATTTTCTTGAGGAACTTGGGTCAAGACCACAGTGGTTGGAGTGGTAGTAGGGTATTTCAGGGCCTTAGGAGTAATTCCTGAGTAGTGAGCAATAATGGACTGAGAGTTGGATGCAGAGGATGTAAAGGCTGATGAGATGGTAGCACAAGTAGGGGGGTTTTCTCTTTCCAGATTTTCTTGAAAATTAACTTTTCTGGGTCAGATACAAATGGGGCTTTCTGTTGAGATGTATATGAATTAGTGTGAGGCCTTTTAAAGCCAGGGTGATGAATGATAATGAGGGGGTGTGGAGTTTCCAAGGTGATGTGAATGCATCAAACCAGACTTTGCTCACATATACAAAGAGTGTTCAGCTTGGAAGTAATTGTAGAATTGAGGCTTATGTGATCCATAACAAGTATATGATAGGGGTTTCAGCGTAAATCACATTATTAATCAATTGTCGACGCGTTTCGAACCAACAAGTGTGGTTCATCGTCCCACACTTGTTGGTTTGAAACGCGTTGACAATTGATTAGTAATGCGATTTACGCCAAAACCCATATCATATAAGTGTTCAGCTTGTCGTATCCTAGGGGAAAAATCCTTCAATGTGTCCCCGGTAATGGCGCCAAAAGATGTTGTAGCTCCTAGAGACAACCTTGGATTTCTTACAAGACTAGTGCCTGGGCACATCTATATTTTTTGTATCTCGTATGATCTTCTAGAAATGGAGAATTCACACAAAGGAGTAAGACATTAATTTCTTGGTACTTCTTCCCATATACAAATCTTAAAATTATGCATAAAATAGTGGAGGCCAAGTAGTCCAAGGACTTGCAGTTTAATAAGATTTTGTAGAGAAATGATAGAGGATAAGAAGAAGGAGTAACTCATCATATGGAGCTTACAACATCAAGAATTCTACGCATTAACACATAGAACTTGCAGCTTTAAGAATTCCTATACTTATCTAAGTTAGAAGTAGATATAATGGGAAAAAGAGAGGTTGTGTGTTATGATTCATGAAGAGAAACCTTTAAAGACATAATTTTAATAATCCATACAGGCACTAGCATTAACAATGTCGATACAAATGAATGTGTGAGGAACCTTACAGACACATGCATAACATTTTGATACCAATGAATCTATGAGGAAGCCTTGAAATATTTCTAACAGCTGTGATTGCATGAAATCATAGAAGAAACATGAACATAATGGGTTTTAACAGAGGGATAACATACTCTAATACTTGAATGGGGAATCGCCACCATTTCTTCATATCCTGAAAGATCTATATCCTGAAGTTATACAGTTTGAAAATTACATGTAGAATTTTTTTTAGAATTTTCTAAACCTTTGTTAAGTCTTTCTTTCCCCTATTTATCTGGAGAGGGGACCAAGAAAATTCGTTACAACAAAAATCTATGGCCTAGTCTCAGCTGTCAGGTCGACTAGCTATTTAAGTCATAGATGGTTTTGTGGCCCAAAAAACATTACAGAATTAAATGCCTCATTGAAAGGAGGCACGTTATAGTACAATAAATAAGTAAACACTCAGATGAAAATAAATGAAATATCTCCTTGCCCATCCTACCATTGTCTCTGCTTCAAGAGCTAGTATGCTCATGGTATGGCTTCCTATGTTTCATAGCCGACTTTTGTCATTTCTATCTTTATTGCAATTGGCGCCGACCTCCGGATCTGTGTCACAACAAGCCTTTTTGGGTCTGTCAATACCTGGTTTTGAATGCTTCATCTCCCTTATTGAAGGCCACGACTACTTTTGGTGCCAACCCCATCGTTTCTATGTCACAGTGAGCCTTTCTGAATTGTCCCATACCGGCTTTGAATGTACCACTAGTTTCCCTTGAAGCCACAACTGTCGACCCATCACGCCTTTAAAGCCCTGTCCTACACTATCAATGCCTTGATGTACTTAGTGATGCTCTCTTAGTGGAAATATGGGGGAATTTCTCATACTAGCCCCTGGTTGTAAAATGTTGCGAAATAGATGAATCCCCATCTCCCTTAGCCCTTTTCACTTTAGCCCCCCCTTTTCGTAGCTTTCTTCATATGACCAGGGGTTGGAACTAGGGGCTTATCCTTTGGGCCCTGAGACCTTTAGACTTGTGTCTGGGGGCCTGTTTCCTTTGTGACACAAAATCCCACATCCCAGCAGTTTACATTACTAGCCCCTAAGACTTCCCTTTGAATCCTATGATCGTCGATCTGTGGGGTCGGGCCCACCGGAGATATCGCAATCGCATTGTAGGAGGGGAAAATCCCATTGCCTTTTTTTCATAGCATTGGCCAACTTTTCAAGAAACGAAATCCTCACATAGAACAAATAAAACATCGCATCAAGGAGGATTTCTCGCATATCGTAATCGCAGGCTAGGAGAGACTGAGGTGCAGGAGTGCCTTAACATGTACGATCGTCGATCCTCGATCCATAGGGTGATGTCATCATTTCCATGTGTCAACCTGTGAGTGGTGACATGTGTCACCTGGAAATTCCCCCATAGGATCCCTGAAAACGTCGAACTTGAGTGACATGTGTCCCCCATATGGCTACATCACATTTTGTCCTACCACGTGGAAGACAGAGAAAGGGTCTGCCCGACCTTAGTTTTTCCATGAAACTCCTTTGTAAACTGATTTTGGCCTTCCCCGACACTTTTACACTGGATCAAAAAATCGGTAGTTCGCAAGGCTTTGAAAGTGGTATCCCCTCTATTCCATTGATTGTCAATGTCGTGGGACTGTAGGAATGATGGAATGCAGAATGCGGGACTGCGGGATGCGTGATTGCAGGAATGTGGGAATGCGAGATGTGGGACTGCGGGAATGCGAGATGCCCGATATGCGGGAGTGCAAGATTTACCATATTTTGCCACGTGGATGAGAGAAAAGGGGGTGGCCCAACCTTGTTTTTTCCATGCATTTCCTTTATTAATCCTTCTCGAACTCCCTCGACGATGTTACACTATATTGCAGAATCGTACACCACGAGGTTTATAAATTAGAACCTCGCCGATCACATCGATCGTCGATAGACGGTCTACTAACCCCACTGATACTTCCTACCTGTTGGACTCCACCGATAGCCGATTTGCGATTGTGATAAGCTCCCGGGTCCCCGATATGCGATTTGCCTTTATACTTGGTCATTTTCTTTGTTTTCCGGGCTTTCCAAGGGTAACTTCAATAGGCCATATCTTATGATCTAGAAGTCCATTTTCGGTCTTCTATATACCATTGGAAATCTATTTTCGGGCACTATGGAATGGGGAGGGTCCGATTTAGCTCTAAGATATTCTGGGGCCTGGGAATGTAACTTCAAACTTCAGTTCTCTTGGGAAACCTTGATCAACCAAAACCCACAATGCAGTGAGTGACAATAGAATGAATTCAAGAACTAGGAGAATATTGGCATCAAGGAGGAGGTGTCAAACTAAATTTAAGGCTAATGATTTGAATAAGAGGCAATTAGGAGATAAAGGACATCTTAAGGGACTTATGATAACTCTCAAGATAAAATTTTAGTTTACCAATAACTTGTTATAAAAAAATAACTATAAGAAAAATAATATTTTGGAGAGGGAGCCAACAAAACAAAATTTTACCTGCACCTTGCACATGGGAGAAAGAAAAAGGTTTGTTCCCACAAGTTCACGATAGCCTTCCTTTACATTCACATTTAAAACCCAATATAACTATATCATTGAATTCCTTTTTTTTCAAATACACATATGTTTCTTGATGGTTTCTTGTTTTTATAATTATTATTTTTCCAAGCTATGCGAATGTTAGGCTAGGGCCCACCCTATGTTGAGTGGAAGAATGATCTTCCCAACAAGTGGGATGTTGCCACCTAGATTTTGTGAGACTCAATCAAGTCTAGATGACCCACGAGATATTTTATTTTCCCCATAGGTGACTCCCACCCTCTATTATATTTTAAGCACACTCATAGAATCTAAGTGTGATAAGATACTACAGTGGATACTTGCAAAATAAGAAAGAAGAGAGAATAAAATTGTTAAGAAATTAACTATTGAACTAAGGAGACAATTTGAATTAATCATAAAAATTGACAATATTTTATTACTAAACATGAATATAATATATAGAATCTCTAGGATGCCAATCAATTTGAATTAGGTTGGGGTTCCATGTGTATGCACTTAGTATACTCAAAAGCATTTCCCCTAGTTGACAAATAAGTCAAAAATTGATTGGGAGACCCAAAATTAGAGAAATATCCTAAAAAGAATGAAATAGAAGTAATTGGAGTTATAAATCAGTTACAATGAATTAATAAATCTAACATGCAAAATACTAACCAGTTAAAATCCAAAATAGGACCAAAAGTCCACTAAGAAAGGGAGGAGAGAGAAAATAGTGATTAGCTGTTACAAAGTAGGGAGGAAGTTCTTACTCACTCTAGGAAGTCATATGCATGCGATAAAAAATTAATGAAGTTTTATGATCCATTCCATCCTCAAACCAATGTCTATTTAGTGCCATATGTCATGTTTCGTGGCACCCCTTGCTAAAATTAGACCAACTCAAAAAAAAAAACCCTAAAAATAGAAAAAATTCCAAATGATAGGGAATGTATAATAGTGAATAAAAGGTGGTCATATGTGAACCTAATAATGTGTGGAAGAGGGTCTAATTATTTCTATAGTGTAGGTCCTAATGAGGTTCTAATGAACTACCAAGTGTTGTACCCCAATAGTCCCCCTGAAGCCAATCGACGAGTATGTTAGTGAATGAGTCTCAACAATACTAAGCCATGTTGGATCCTCATGTAGAAAAAAAAAATTAATGAGTCTTGGAAATTTTAAAACATGTTAAGCACTCGTGAAAAAAACTTATAAAACACAAAATATGAGAATAGTGACGGAAAGAAGGAAAACTCAGTGGGAAGAAACCACACCCCACAAAGTACAATGTATACTATGTCAACTATGTAGTTGTTATGAAGAAATATGGTGTTCTTGATCAAATCCTCATGAATATATCCTTGTATCTATTCAATACCATCATATGATAATCCTTTTGTCTTTGTTTGATCCATGAACTTGCTAACGGTAGCAATGAGAGCTCATGGAGTACCAAAAATTTGAAAACTAGTTCCCTGTCACTTGGTAATTTCACCCACTAGCTAACGAGTTGGATGTAGAGTTCATGTGATCTACATCTATAATGGGATATTGATGGAATTATAAATCAAATCCTAAATTTTTGTGTTAGAACATATCCAAAGAGTATGAAAAATCACATTGAAGATCTCCCTCAAAAAGAGGTGTTGGAGAAGTACTTGTTGTAGTAGGATTATTGCAAGGTGTCAAAGAAGAATTCATTGATGTAGCCATATATTAGAGGATACTGAGAATGTATTAGATGATGAATCAATAGCAATCAAAGCATGATTCATACCTTGATCCCATCATGGCTTGTCTTCAATCTTCGTCTTGACATTTTCTATACTATAGTCATATAAAATAAAATGTTATTAAAGTACTTTGGCCATTAGATCAATTGTCTTCACTATATGAGAAATCTCTGGATGGAACCCCCTGTTGTAGTAGATGCACTTTCTTCTTTCTTATATTTTTCTCCCTTGTGAATCTTAATCTCCTTATTAGATGGAGAGCTTTTTCCATCTATATGATCAAGATCCCTTACTTTCTACTTTCCTTTCTTGTTATCATCCTTCACTATAAGAACATAGGGTGTGGAAGGCTGAAGAGTCCCAATGTGTATGCACTTATTTTTCTAACATATCAAGGACTCAGTGAAATAATCCAAAGGTGGAATCTTCCAATTCTTACCTATCGAGAGTTTAGTAGTATGGAAAGAAAATACAAATATAGAATATTAAGGACCTAATTTGGAAATTACATAAATGACAAGTTGTTCCTCCTTCCTATCTATCCCACAAGCATTTTTTTGTGTCATCAAAGTATTGAGCCTTGAGAAGAAGCCTTATAGGGTCTCAAGTTAGTTGGCATCTAGAAAAAACAACTCATTCTCTAGATGATGTCCTCTTAATTCATCATGCTTACCAAATAATCCCTGCAATTTTGTCCAAACTTTCTTAAGTTTTGAGCATGGCTCAACATGAAAGAGTAGATCAGGGGAGATAGACAAACAAATTATCCTATAAGCTCCATCCATCATGTTGAAGTATTTTTATGTCTCAATGGCTAATGTAGGCTCATTTTCAGTTTATATTTTAAACTTATAGAGTGCCGTATTGCGGAACAATAGAAGGATCTCTGGTATCCACTCAAAATAATAAAAAGGAATAAGGATCAATATGAGCTAGTCAATTCTCTTTGGGCTATTCTAATATTATCAAATTTGTAATAAGATGTTAGTATTTTCCACAAACTCACTTATTTTATGATACCGTGTTGGATTTTAAGCACAATCGCATGATTGAAGTACAAAAAAATGCTACACTAGCTACTTGTGAAACAAGAAAGAAGAGAGAAATTGCTGATAAATTGACTAATGAACCAAGGAGACAATTTGAATTACTCATAAAATCTAATAATATGTTATTTATAAACATGAACACAATATATAGACTCTATAGGAAGCCAATCAATTTGAATTAGGTTGGGGTTCCATGTGCTTGCACTTAGTATAACTCAAAAGCAGTTTCCCTAGTTGGCAAATAAGTCAAAAATTAGAACAAGAGACCCAATATTAGCAAAATATCCTAAAATGGAGTGAACTAGAAGTGGAGTTAGAAATTAGTTAGAAATAATTAATAACTCTCACATGCAAAACAGTAACCAATTAAACTTAGTTAAACTCCAAAATAGGACTAAAAATCAACTAACAAGGGGAGGAAAGAGAAAAAATGGTGGTTAACTACTACAAAGTAGGGAGGAAGTGTGTACTCACTCTATGAATGCCTATGCATGGGGTAAAATGAATTAATAGAGTGGAATTATCCATGTCATCCTCCAACCAATATTTAGTTAGCTCTACGTGTCATCTTAGATCATATTTTTAGTAGTGAATAACAAGAGATCACATATACCCCTAATAATATATAGAAAAAGGTTTGATGAGCACTAAATTACATATCATAATAAAGTTCTAATAAACTATTTTATTGAGTGTAATATATCCTAACACTATCCATCCCCTCCCATAAAATTTTAAACTAAAACTTTATAAAATTAACCTCATACAAACTAACTATAACTAATCTATATTTTATACATTTATAATCACTTATACATAAAGTTTATTTTCATATATTTTAAAACTTATATAACAATATAAATTAAATATTTTAAAATTTATTATAAACCATATGAATTAAATATAAATGCAACATTTTCAATTTTTTATTAACATATAAATTTAAATTTATGTTAAGCTAGAAAGTATCACAATATTTATTGAAATATGAGTTAATAATGTAACATTCAAAACTTTCATAAATGTCAACCCTTATAAAGAGAATGAAAGGTGCTTTTCCTCCCAGAATTATTTTCCATATTTCACATTCAAAACTTTCATAGATGTCAACCCTATAAAGAGAAGAAAGGTGCTTTTCCTCCCAGAATTATTTTCCATCCATTATAAAAAAAAATGTTTCAATAAAGTTAAGATGGATAAACGTTATTACAACAATTGTAGACATTATACTAATTTACTTTTAGCCCTATTCCAGCTTGTCTTACATAATATTCTATTTAACCTTACATCCACTGGATCTCCATGAATCTTGATATCATACTTTTAACACATCAATTTCATTCCATTTCATTAAACTTTAATATATTATTTTAATTGGATATTAATAATTTTTGAATAATTTTAATGTGTTTAAAGTTTTGACATTTTGATTTGACATTTCATTTGTCAGGGGGAATCAAATTATAACATAAATTGATTAGGGAATGAAAATGTAACTTAAAAATAAACAGGAATGAAATCCTTATTAAATTAAATGGATAAACAAAATAGGTCATGATGAAATTAAAAAATAATTTTTACACATGAAAATTATTAATAATAACCTAATATATTTATGATATTTTATTAAATAATAGATAAGATATATTTATAATGAATTCAGTCAACAAAGTTAATATTTATTGAATAAAGTTTAAAAAACAAATTAGAGTAATAATTAAAATTTTAGAAATGAGAAATATAAATAAAGTGTCAATAAAATTAAAATGGGTATTTTAAATAAAAAATTTGATATAAATGATAAAATATAATATATTCA
>APFE031439160.1:0-12576 GCA_000404065.3 Pinus taeda | reverse complement strand
TTTTTTATCATATGTCGTTCATGGTTTCTGGAGATCCGTGTTACATTTGCACAGAAGTTTAGATATCATTCAGATATCTAAACACCAAACAACAACAACATTGAGATTTTTCTTTCACTCAACTGATAACATATTGCATCTGTCTTCATCAATTTTCTTCTTCCATATGTTATCAGCTTATGACATTTCCTTTGCAATATTTGGTGAATTTTCTAGTTATAGGTCATTATAGATTATAAATGTCTTCATACTTTCACTTCTAATTGAGTATTCAACTAAACACATTGATTCTCTTATACATAATTATTTATCCCTCCACCCACTTTTCATAACTTCCATAACCATTAGGTAGGGACCTGCAGCTTCGATGTTGCTTTGCTTGTTTAGTAAAATATTGTCGAGACTTTAATTTATTGAAAGTTGTAGAATTTACAATTTACGAAGTTTCAAGGTCTAATTTTAAAAGTTTAATGCTTTAAAGGGTGTTAGCTCAATGGAAGAGCACCTGCTTTATAGGCAGGAGGTTGGTGGTTCAATTCTATCGTGCCCTGACATGATCCATATGGAACGAGCTTTTGACCATCACCAATGAGTTTTGGTGACATTTTTCAACCATCACCAAAATATGAAATGGTTACGGTCAATGAACGCCACCATATATATGCATCAATAGTGACGAACCTCAAAGGTCTGTAACCATAAATCGTTGTTGTTGATATGAAATGGTGACGGTTGATGTTCATCATTATAGTCATTAGTCATGACGAACTTTGAATGTCACCACAACACCTATACTTATGGTAATGTGGCTTTTGGTGAGGGTCAACGAACGTCACCATATATATGCACCAATAGTGACGGCCATGAAAGATCCATCACAATAAATCATTGTTGTTCATATGAAATGGTGACGGTCACTATCTGTCATTATAATTAATATTCGTGATGGACCTTTAATGTCACCATAACACCTGTACTTTTGGTGACGCCACCTTTGGTGACGTTAAGCTTTTTGTGATGGAGGCTATGGTCCATCACCATTGCTCATATGAAATGGCAATGGTTGCTATCTGTCATTATAAATCATTATTGGTGATGGACTTTGAATGTCACTACAACACCTATACTTTTGGCAATGCCACCTTTGGTGACGTTTAGTTTTCAGTGACGGAAGCTATGGTCTGTCACCATTGCTCATATGAAATGGTGACGGTCACTATCTGTTATTATAAATCATTATTGGTGATGGACTTTGAATGTCACTACAACACCTATACTTTTGGCAACGCCACTTTTGGTGACATTCAGTTTTTGGTGACGAAGGCTCTTTTGACCGTCACCAATGAGCTTATGGTGACATTTTTTCGACGCTCACCAATGTCCTTTTTCTTGTAGTGCGCAACCCTTAAGGACTCAGCATTACGCTGGTTCATGTGGTTGGGAGGAAATACTATTACTTATTGGGAGAAAATGAAGAGGGTTTTCTTGACTAAATATTGGCAATATTGTAAAACACGAGAAATGCAGGATGAAATTTTTACCATTGCATTATGACTATTCTTTGGATGCCCGGAAGCTAAAGCTATTCCCTGAAACTCGTAAGGACTCGACATTACGTTGGTTCATGGGTTTGGGAGGAAATATTATTACTTATTGGGAGCAAATGAAGACGATTTTTTTGACTAAATATCAGAAATATTGTAAAACATGAGAAATGTAGGAAGCAATCTTGACCATTTCACACGGTGATGATGAGACCCTGTAGGATCATTTAGAGAGATTTTATACATCCTTCAAAGGTCAAAGCATAAGTTTGATATGAGCATTGTTATAACCTTGTTTCAACATGGGATTTTTGATGATTCTAGGAATAATTTGAAACTATTAGGGCAAGGGGACATTGCTCAGAATTATTTTGATCACATTTGTGATCTACACAGGAAATTTTCATGAGATTAATCCATATCTAGTAAGGGAATTAGAAGCAGTTCGAGGAACAACAGATTTGGATCAATGGATGTTATGATTATTGGTTTGGAAAATAAAATGGATAATATGAAAATTGAAATTATGGATATTGTTAGTAAAAGAATAGATTCTTTAAAATTTCAGCAGAAATTAGTAGAAGAACAAGGAGCATTGTCCATTTATTGTCCAAAATGCAAAAAAAATCATCCTTTACGTGAGTGTCTTGCATATGTCAAAAGTGTTAATAGTTGTGTAATATGTGCAGGAAATCATCCTACTAAGGAATCCATACCTGGATTGAAGGAAGCATTTGAAGGAGATAATTCGATCCTTGAGCCATTGCATGTTGTGGGGTAATATAAATAATGGCCACAGGTAAGTATAGGTATGATTTCTGAACGTGCACCATATTTTCCTAGTTATAATGCACCACAATATTCTTTTCAAAACATGAATTATCCTTATTCTTGGCATCATGGGTATCATTCTCAGTATGGGCAGTACCCTCCTCCTCCTTGGAAACAACGATGGAGGGGACCACCACACTCTCATTTTCCTTACCCCATGCATACACAGTCATATCTTACGTCGTATGCAAATTATCCTATGACACAACCTACACTACCAGCCTTAGCAAATGTAGCATATCCACCACCACTACCATTACCACCACCATTCCGACCACCTCAGTTTCTAGCACATCCTCTGCCCAACCCAAATAATAAAGATGTACAAATGATTCACTCCATTGGACTGCCCCCTTTCCCTATTTATCATAACATGCTAGTTGGGATCAATGACCTACTGCTAAGATCGGGAAGGGTAGTAAATTTAGAAAATAAAAACAACTGACAATAATCATTGAGGAGAAAACTGAGGAGGAAAATCCTAATCTTTCAAACAATGATGTTGCTCCTAAGTCAGTTTTCATACACTCAAATTCCTTACCTTCTTCTTTGAACCAACCTCCCTTTCTAGAGAGGTTGGTTGTGGAGAAAGTTGACCCCACCCCTGAGTATGATCTAGCTTGCGAGTTGAAGAATCTTTGCATAAAGGTTCCTCTACTGTAGGCTATAAAAGAGATTTCTATATGTATCAAAATTATTCGGTAACTTTGTCTTAAAAATCTAGGGAGGAAGAGAGTTGAGCCTTGCACTATCCAGTTTGTTTGGAGAGTAGCTGAGTTGATGACAAGATGTGCTTAGGTTGAGAAATATATTGATCCTGGAAACCTAGTTGTCTCTATTCAAATAGGTGATATCCTGATTCCCAATGTGTTGATATATCTTGGAGTGGCTACTAATGTCATGATTAAGAAAACCATGGACCTGCTTCAGTTAACTCACATTTGTCTTACCCCACTGTGCTTGAACTTGCTAATATATGTAAAATCAAGACAAAGGGTGTGTTAGATGATGTGGTTGTCTCAATTGATTCATGGGAGTACCTCAAAAAATTCATTGTTTTACAACCAAAGAATCCTATTGGGGGACACCCTTTGATCTTGGGACGACCATGGCCTGCTACAGAGATGCCTATATAGGTTGTCGCTCCAGTGACATGTATCTTTCCCATGGGGATGCTAGGAAGAAGGTCACCTCATACCCACCTACCATATCTATCCAAGAGCTTTTTGATACCTTGTGGTTGGATTATGATAGTAGTGATGAGGAGACTCAGTCTCTTTCCATGATTCATGAGTATACTTAGTTGACTAAGGAGAGTGTGATCCGCAATTTTCTATATAACTTAGACACTATGCAGAATTTTGAGTCACTTCATCAAATTTTTAGTCCAAGTTTCCAAGAAAATTGTGATCCCCAATCCTCATCACCATCATTACAGAGTTTGGTAGCCACCAAAAATGTTCACAAGCCTGTCAGTACTCTTGTTGAGGTAATTCTAGGAAAATCCTTACAAGTTGGTTTAGACCTAGACCCATCCCAGCAAGAGTAGCCTGTGAGCTTGTTGCGAGATCATCTTGATGCCTTTGCATGGAACTACAAGGACATTAGGGGCATCCCTCTTGAAACATGCACTCATCATATTTATATACAAGAGGGTGCTAGGCCTATCTGAAAACGCAAAATAAGAATGAACCTTACACTAAGAGATGTTAAAGAAGAACTCCAAAAACTCATAGATGTCGGTTTTATCTATCCTATATCTGATAGCCAGTGGATCTTTCCATTGGTAATAGTCCCGAAGAAAGATGGGAGATGAATAATTTGTATCGGTTATAGAGAATTAAATAAAACCACTCTCAAGGATTAATTTCCCATTCCCTTCATTGACCAGGTACTAGATACCCTTGCACATAAAAAGTACTTCTCATTCTTAGATGGCTTCAGTGGATACAACCAAATATAGATCGCACTTGAGGATCAGGACAAGACTACCTTTACTATTCCTTAGGGAACATTCGCTTACCGAGTGCTTCCCTTTGGACTTTGTAGTGCTCCAACCACCTTTCAAAGGGCAGTCCAGGCTATTTTTGTTGACCTTGCATGTGTAGAGGTTTATATGGATTACTTCTTGGTATTTGGTGATTCTTTTAACGAAGCTCTCCAGAATTTATAGAAACTACTAAATAGATGCCAAGAGTCCCACCTTTCTTTGAGTGACAAGAAATGTAGATTGATGTGCAAAGCAGGGGTAGTCCCTGGTCATCTCATTTCTAATAAGGGTATCCAGGTATATCTAGCCAAGATAGATATTATCATACACCTTCTTGTGCCGAAAAAAACAAAGGGAAGTGAGAGGGGTCCTATGTCATGTGGGTTATTACCGAAGATTCATTGAGAATTTTTCTAGGATAGCTACCCCCCTTTTCGATTATTAGCTAAGGATAGTGATTTCTCTTGGACTGAGGCTTGCTAATAGGATTTTGAGTATCTAAAGGAGAGATTAGTATAGGCACCAGTCCTGAGGGAACCTAATTGGTCCCTCCCATTCCACATCTCCTCAGATGCCTTAGATACTGCCATCGGTGCAACATTGGGAAAAGAAGAAAATAAACAATCCTATGCCATCTACTTTGTCAGTAAAAATTTGTCATCTTTTGAAGTTAACTATATAGTAACATAGAAATATTTCCTAGGTGTGGTTTTTTCTATTAATAAATTCAGACACTATATTACAGGATATGAAGTATTTATACACGCTAATCACTCTACTATAAAATATTTGATGAATAAACCTTTAAATAGTGTTAGGATAACTAGGTGGTTGCTTTTAGTACAGGAATTCAATGTTACCATAATTAATAGGCTAGGAAAATCAAATGTAGTAGCCGATTATCTTTCTAGATTGAATAATATTTGTTAAGCAATATCTGTAGATGATTCATTTCTTGATCAACATATTTTTATTGTTTCAACGAACTCCCCTTGGTTTTATGATACAGCCAATTATATTGTCATGGTAAAAACACCACCACACCTATCCACTAGAGAAAGGTGGATGATCATTCAAAATAATGCTTCGTACTCCTAAATTCAAGTAGATATTTTCTACATAGGACCTGATATTATTATTCGTAGATGCGTAAGAGAAGAGGATGTGTTTGAAATATTAAGATTCACCCATGATGAGCCTTGTGGAGGCCATTTTGCTTACAAAAGGAAAACATATAAAATCCTTCCCACTGGCTACTTTTGACCTTCCTTGTTTAAAGATGCCAAACAATATGTTAAGCACTGTGATAGTTGTTAGCGAATGGGCCAACCTAGTCAAGCCAATGAGATTCCTTTATGCCCTTAGGTAATGTTAGAGCCCTTTGAAAAATGGGCCATTGACTTTGTGGGACCCATAGCCCCAACATCTTTAAATAAAAGACATATCTTGGTTTGTACATATTTTGTAACAAAATAGGTAGAAGCTAGAGTTTTTTCTTATGCTACTAAAAGAGTTGTTGTTGATTTCTTATTTAATGAAATTTTACTTGATTTGGTGTTCCACAAGAAATTGTTACTAACGATGGATCTCAATTTGTTTCTAATATGGTAAAAGGAATTGTAGATCAATATAGGATTCAGAACAAGAAGTCTACATCGTACCACCCACACGCAAATGGCCAGGTAGAATCTACAAATAAGGTGATTGACTCCATCCTTACAAAAACAATAAATCTTCATAAAAATGATTGGGAATATAGATTACTAGAGGCATTATGGGCTTATAGAACTACTTGGAGGAACAACACAGGTCATACACCATATGAGTTGGTGTATGGGAAACAAGTATTGTTGTCGATTGAATTCCATATTAAGACCTTTAGAGCTGTAGTCTAGTTTGGATTAGATCTCGTGGAAGCACAACAGAGTTGTGTTTTGTAGTTGAGTGAAATTAATGAGATGAGAAGGAATGTTGTTCAATAGACTAACTTGATGCAGCAACAACGCAGTAAATGGCATGACAAGTTAATCAAGAAAAAGCAGCTCCAACCGAGTAATTTTGTACTTTTCTATGATTCAAAGTTTAAAATTTTTAAGGGAAAGCTTCATACACGTTGGTTGGGGTCTTACGAAGTGGTCAAATTCTTTGAGAATGGAGCAGTGGATATAAAAACCATTGATGGATAGGGTATTATTTTCTTGGTGAATGGACATAGGCTTAGAGTATATCTTCATCTCACCACCAAGGAAGATTTCATGCATCAAGTACAACAACAGACAGATTTGAAACTGGTAGGTAGGGGAGAGTACCAACTTGTTGTGGGTATGTTTTGATCTACTCTTTTCCTAGAATAATTGAACAAAAAATAAACAGAAAATAAATAAATAATAATAACAATAATACCACATGACTGTGAAAACTAGCTTGCTAGCAAAGTTGTGTAGGGGTCTACTTGAAAACCAACTCATTGGCAGACAAGTTCCTTTTTAATAAAATGGGATGCCACTTGAATTTGAATGCATGACTAACTTACTTCCAAGAAGAAGCATGTTTCTTCATGGAATTCTGGTGGCAACAGAAACTCAACCCTTATTAAAGTTCAGAGAAAGTAGCACGATAAAACTTTAAGGAGGTGGCATAAAATATCCTATTGTAGTTAATTGATTTACATAGGTCACAACATTATTTGATGGAGGGACCAACTATTCAAGGTGGATACTTTGTCTTTCTTCCTCTCCCTTTTCTGAATTTTCCCTCTGATTGCATCTTTATTCCTTAACATATAATGATTCCCTCCCTATTCTTCTATTAATTCCTTATTCCCACTTCTATTTTTTCCCTCTTGTACCCTTAAATTTTTCCCCTTGTCCCTTTTTCTTATCTCCCTTTGGATCAATCTACCTTATTTTAAGTGTCCCTCATGATTTTCCTTCCCTTTTCTTATGTAATATCCCCATCCCACTTCTTCTGTTTTTCCCTCTTATTTTTCAGGTTTTGGCATCTTTGAAGCTTTGTATATTTCAGGACCAAAGCATAGTAACATTAGATCCTGGTGATTAATCCTCCTTAGCTTTGCAATATTTTTTTTTTTATATAGTCCAACATAAATTATTCAAAGGCAAACTAATTAGTCACTATAGTACAGAAATCACTTTTATAACAAGTGCAAGTGCAAGAATTTTATCAACACAGGAATCATTTTTCATTACTATACTAAAATTCTTCATAGCACAGTGTGAGAATTATTTTTACTATAGTGCAAGAATATTTTTGATCACGTCATGGGTTGATTTTTTTTATGATAGTGCTGGAATTTTCCTTATGAATTGATTTTAATAAAGTGTAATAATTTCCTTTTCAAATGTCATAGGGATGGGTCATTTTTTTATGACAATTACATGTAGAAAAAATTATGACTTTATCCCCGACATGAGTACCTAAACCTTCATATTTAAAGTGGCCATTATTGTTAAGGGTTCTGAAGGAATATGAATGGTTAGCATAAAATTAACATAAAATCTAGGTGACCTCTTATCATTATAGGTAACATCCATCCCCATGGAATATCATCATGAAGGTTGAAATGCATGTATGGAGGACATCCTGCTTATCCTTGTCATTATGTTTTAATACCACCACTAAACATATTCCCTCCGATCATGTGAGAATTGGCCACTATATACCATCCAAATATTTATGCCTTGGAATTATGACCTGTGGGACCGTTATATTTTAAATGCTAGTGCTAATCATTATTTTATGCATGTTTTAGAAACTTTACTGAATTCATTGTTTTTAACTGAACCCCATAACCTCGTGGGTCATAACTATTATCTTGAGTAATAAGGGGTTAAGCATGAGGTGTCAGTGCAGGAATTGGGGCATGGAAGGAGCTTGTATTTCAAATGAATGCATGGCATAGGAATAGTGTGAGCCTTAAAATGAAGTCATTCTTGCACCATTCAAATTTCATTATAGTATTATGTCGATCTGTGAATGCAAGCATCGAAGTTATTTGAATTGTCAAAAGATTTATAATTATAGGTTGTATTGGCAGCACAGGTACCATGGCACCAATGTGAATTGAACCATTCTTTGTCAAAGAAGTTGAGGGAACAATAGAATATGAAGTTATCCTTCCCATTTTTCAGGAAGCGGGATGGCTTCCCTTCCTGTACAAGTTTAATGGCTATGATTTAGGGGTCACCAAGGCTTTTGCACACAATTTTGATGGGAAGATGGTGACCATAGGCTCATTGATATTCAAATTGACAGAGAAATTCATCACGTAGGCCACTGAGCTTCCTGTCACAGGGGAACAATGGTTTAAAAAAGGAGAAATAGTAAAAGGAGTTTGTTGCTAGTTTCTGGTAGAGACAATATGTACAGTCGATCGGAAGAAGGGAGTGGAAAGGAATGAAATGATTGAGAAATGGAAACATTTGTTGTTTATCTTATAGAAATTCCTAACTTGTGAAGGTAGGTACTACATGACTTACCTTTATCACATTCGTCTCCTGATGCACTTTGAGTCCAACAAGTTGATAAATTTTCCATATTTCTTATTAAAGAGCCTAGAAAAGATTTCTAGGAGTGTCCAGAAAACTTCAGAGGATCAAGTAGGCTATAACTTGTGTCATTACGGGTTGATAAAAAATTTAATCAGTGAGGAATCGAAGATCAAGGGTTTTACTTGGGAGAAATTCTTGGATATAAATCAAAGTGTACGAGTCATGAAGGTCATTAGCATAAATATTTAGCATGGAAAGAAACACGGGAAGGCTAAGGAATCTAGGGTTACTGCGCTTCAGAAATAATAAAACCAACAAGCAGGATAATCTAAAAAGGTTAAGGAGTCCAATATTGTTTGACCTTGGCATCTGGAACAACAGGAGCAAAAGAGTCAGAAAGAGAAGAAGAGTGTGACCCCTAAAGCTGTTGTGCTAGAACCACCTTGAAGGATAACACGAGGGTTACTAAAAAGTTGTTATACTTATTCTCGTCAAAAGAAATTAGGATCTCTTGGTTTGCCTGAAGTTGAAGTCAATAGGTATTCTGAATTAGATGGTGCTTCTTTGGGAGAGCTTCGATTGGATACCCTGAAAGAAATGATGGAATGTTTAGTGATAAGGTTTCATTTTGCCAAAAGAAGCACGATCTTGATGAAAAAAACTTTGTCTTTTAATAGGAGTATCAACAATGGGTACCCCTGTTACCACTCAGGAGCGATGAGAAGAAGAACATGAGGATGATACTCCTATGGTGTCTGTAATGAGAAAATTTAAAACGTAAAAAGTGGTCCATGAAGGAATTCAGGAACAGAGGGAGGAAGAGCATGAGGAATCTATTCCTCTTGCATATGTAATGAAAAAAATGCAGAAACAAAGAAAATTTCATGAGTAGAAGGAGAAAGAATTGAAGGACTCTGTTCTTGATGTACCTTGTGTGAATAAGTCAGAGGAAAATTAGAAAATAAGACAACAAGTTCGAGAGTTGGAGGTGTTGAATAGGTGTATTAAAACTCAGAATGCCACATTGACAACTAGAAACAAAGAGTTTCTTGTAAGGGTGGCTAGAATGAAGGAGCAAGTTAAGAAATAGAGAATTCAAGCGACCTACATGAAAACTCATGCCAGGAGGTTCAAAAGACAAGTAAATAAGATCCAAGTCGAAGGCTTCGAAATTAATATTCAAATTCAAAAATGAAGAGGCGGGATTTCAAATTTTTGTTTTTTGCAGAGTTTAGTAAGCAGTTGTGTGAGGACACACAACAAGATGAGGTTGGGGGAATGTTAGGCCCTATAATTGTTCTAATTTTCACCCAAATACCCCTACCTTAACCTTTGTTACACAAATCAAACAAGCCTCCATGCATACATTTTTAACCTCTCTTATGTTTCTTTGGGTATAATGGATAAATGTTTTCTTATCTATATTAAAAGGGTCAAATAGATTAATATTTTAACCCAAAGCTTACCATCATGTTACCTAAAATATCTCTTGCAATGGTTGTCACTAATTTCAAAATCAAAGTGTTATGGTACAAGAAGATCATATCCTGATATTCCTTCACTAAAGACGGGAGACCATTGGATTTGACAATTTGGCTGAGAATTTGATGTGAGCTATCAAGGAAGGAATCACACGATTCTACTCCTAGTCTTCATAATAGTTTTTTTATTGGCTTCCTGCAAATGGTTCGAGTAAAACAACGTATGCAAGGGTTTCTATTGTTAGGAGTCAGTTGGTAACAAGATGTATTTTTGTGTCTGGCTTGATATGGCCAAGAGCCTGTGTAAAATTTATATATATCTAGATACAGGAATATATAGGTTAATGATACTATGGAAAATTTCTTGTGTTGATACTTTGAAGGCATGTATTGTCATAACCTCCTCTGGATCTGGATCTGTTATTACACTGAATGTATGGAGCATAGACTTTTTTATCAATAAAAGGAGCTTAATTCCAGGTTCATGAAATTATTTTTTCTCATGTATATTTTTAATCTGTCTCGCTTAAGTTATTTTCTTTTCTCAAAGGGAAACAAGCTGATTGGCTAGGGCTCAACCAACCCAACTTGTTCTCCCTTAAATCGTTTGTTGTGTGATATATTATGTGTTGAATATGGTGTGTGTGTGTGCATTTTCGGTTTCTTGTGTTGGGTGTGTGTGAAACAACAAGAAACCTTGTGCATTATTTGTGAGGAATGGTAATGACTCAGATTTGAGATTTATTTTCATTTTTAAGAGTTATTTCTTGAATGAAATGTTCAAAAATCATGGGCATTCTTTATGAGACGTAGTAATGATTCAAATTTGAAAGTGTATTTTTTCATTTTTGAAGTTATTTCTTGAACAAAGGTTCAAACCATAGCCGGTAGTTTTGCAATAGTTCTTTTATCTGAGAATGAAATGAGACTTGGAGATTGAGTTGATGGTGAAAAATATCTTTTTTGAATTGAATATTTAGTTTCACAATTGGAATATGCATATTTAAGTTTGATTGACACACATCGAATATCGCTCCTAGTAAATTAATGATGACTAATGATATTGTGTTAAAAACCTTAAGGATCTCTATATGAAACTACATATTAGTGAGTGGGTTTACTCTCTTCTGTAAAGTTTTATGATCTGAATGATACACAGTGTCACTAGTTCTATGAAGCCCAAGATAGCAACTCAGTTTCCTTGAGACTTTCAGTGTAGGAACAAAGTTTCCTTTGTTATTAAACTATCATTCTAAGTTCCTTATTCTGGGTAAACTATATCATATTCTCACATAAACATAGATTGATTTTGAACGAGGGTATTGATTAAATAGGATCAATGTATGGTGGAATTTGATTGGTGAGGTATTCTTTTGTCTTGCGTGCATAGGTGTGAAACATTTCCTTTTTGTTTGATGAAGTTTCTATTCCATGCCGAGAGTTGGTTGTCAGTCACAAAAAATGTGTGTTGAGTCTGAGAATTCACTTTTAATTTAAGCAAACTTTTATTTCACACTAGAATAACTAGTTTGTCACACAATGTCTTTTGTGTAGGAACATAATCTTTTGAGAGTGCAAGAACAATGTTTTTTTAAAGTACAAAAATAAAATATTTCGAATGGTTGTTTAGTACAAGAACAAAGTTTTAATTTGATTGTTTATGCCATTTAATCCTGAGCTCCTTTGTTTTGATATGAAATGTTTTTGAAAAGTTTCTAATTGTTATTTTGTGTGGAGATCCAGTTGCTGGAGTGGTTTTGGTGTTACTTTGTGAACAGTGCGGGAATAGTAGTCAAGGACTTTATTTGAAGCCTTTTTCAACCTGATTAATTTAATTGTTGGGATAGAGCTATGATTTACAGAAAGTGTCCAGAACCTTTGGCATTGATTTTTCTATGCCTCGAAGTCTACAAGGCCCTGGTTTGACAAGTAAATGTTGTGAATTGAATCTACAATTCCACCAACCAACATAGTGAAGGTCCAAGTCTTCACTGATGCATATTGGGAAGGGAGTCCATCAAACATGGAAAGTACTTTAGGTGTTATCTTTAGTGTTGGGTCTGCAACTATTTCCTGGTATAGCATGAAACAAAGGTTTGTGGCACTCAACTCAGTAGAGGCTGAATACATGGTAGAGGGTTAAGCAACATATGAGGCCATATGGATGAGGGAGATACTTGTGGATCTTTTCATTCAGGAGATGAATTTGAAGGTGATTT
>APFE031439155.1:33322-81204 GCA_000404065.3 Pinus taeda | reverse complement strand
TAGTGATCGCAAACTGGTGTCCCTTTTCTTTCTCTCGGTTGATCAACTTCCATACTCAGCTACAAAGATGTCTTTCAACATATTTCCCATATTCATCTCCTTCTTCATCATCTCGCCATGGTATTATAAGGTACTTGTATCTGCAATTCACTCATGACGAGACGACATCTGTGTGAAAACACGTAGTCTAAGATAGTGCATATTGATCCATTGGCTGAGCCAGAACGGGGTGAAAATATGGGAGAAGGGCTCACTGATTGTGTATTTTCATAGTTCAAGAAGTCAAGGGTGAAACTTAAGCCTTAATACTATGTAATGCACAATCCAGGCTAGGTTGAAGAAGAAAACTTCACAATTCTAGAGGTCAATGTGACAGGTTGAGGGGATGAGCATTAGATCAACACATTGTGCAGTTATGGAAGACATAGGAGGATGGGCCATTATAAAATTTCATAGCTCAAGGGCTCAAGGGATGATCTTGAGGCTATATATTGTGCAATGTGCATTTGAGGTCAAGCTAGGCAGATGGATTACGCAATTCTAGGAGCCAAGATGAAGGCTTAAGCACTGGAACTATGCATTGAAATAGTTCTGGGAAGCAGGAATTGTGCATTGTGTAGTTTCAAGAGGCAAGGTCACAGCTTGAGGACTTCGACTACACAATGTACAGTTTAGGGAGGCTAGGAGAGGCTAGGTTACATGGTCAAGAAGATTTTCATAAAATGCCTAAGTGTGGGATCAATGAAGCTGATGTGAATAGTGATGAGTCTTTGACTGTGATCACACACTTAGAATAATTGATGACATAATAACATAGATCATCCAGGACAAATGAACAATGAATTTCCCTTATTGTGACATCTTTACGACAACTTACAATAAGTGTGTTACAGTTCTATTTGGGCACATCACTCCTAACGATTAGATCAATACAATTAAGACTCATCAAACCCTAATTTAGTTGCTACATGCCCTAGAAAAGTCATCAAATTAAATGCTCTTATCCATGAAATTTTCCTACCTTGAAACCCTACTGAAATGCCTCCTTGGGACACCAGCGTAGCCTTGGTCAGGGGTAACTACGCTGTATAGCAGATAGGCCCATTCAGGCCTACACTGTCGTGCACTTAGGCCCACTTTGACCTACGCTGGGCAAGAATGAGAGAAACTGGCATAGGATTCTTGGAATATTCCTTGATTCTAGAGCATTCTAGAAGGATACCCAACTCTTATCTCATCATATGAGGTTGACTTTGGATAGGCTATGGGTCAATTACCCCTCTATCCTCTCATCCCTTTCTCCATGGAAACTAACTCCAATTTTGGAAAACCATTCAATGCTCAATTTATGACATAACCACTTGCATTTCCCTATAAATTGACCACTCATCATAGTGATCAAGAGGTTGGAATTTGAAGATTGTAGTGAAATACTGGTGGTTTGAGATTTGAGTTCATTGTCAAGTAATGTTATTTTGCTGGATTGATGTGCTATTGGTGTGATGAGGGTTTGGATTGAAGCTGGATGAGTGACACAGGATCGAACCGCATTGGGTGTAACTCCTCCTTCTACATTCAGTAAACTATTTGTTCCTTTCCCATATTCTTGTTCATATATAATGCATATATGTTTAAATGTTGTCGATTCCATTTGTTTATAGTGGATAGATCCTATGATTTAATCATTGTCGTCTTCCGTTTCTGTTGACAAGTATCGATTGAGCAAATTCAATTCGAGTGGGATCGACAGAGCAATTCAAAGGAGATCAAAGGAATCAAAAGATCACAAGTAGGTTCCTTCATCTCATCTATATATTGTAGGAAAAGGTTAAATAAATTTCTTTCTGTTGTTCTAAGTGTAACTACCCACTTAGGGAAGATGTACTTATCTGTAGATATAAATTCCATATAACAAATTGGTGACTCCATTGGGGAATGACTGTCATTCCTGGTAGTTTACCCTTCTCATATTACATCCTAGTAGACTTTACTTGACTCCATTGATCTTTTTCCAGTCAATTTGAAGTGTTTTTTGATCAAAAAGTGTGCATGAATGTCTCTTGATTGGACTCTCTAGCACCAGTGCAGTGTTGGTCTTTACACAATGCGTTGTAGAGCAACCTTATCTTAGAGACAGTGCACTATCTCCCACTCAGGGATGCGTTCATCCCTGTCAAGCTAAAAAACCCATCTTTGGCTTGGTTTTTCCCAAATTTTCTTCTGATGTTGTTTGCTGAAAGATCAATGTTTTCTATGGTTCTAAAATAAATTTTCATTTCTTCTCCTAGCCCTACTTTGGCCTTGATTGTTTAGTGTTTCTTAAGATATTTATTTATCATTATCAATTCATTTTCAAAGTTAGTTTACATCGATTAGTCTTTTATGAAAAATAAGTGTCCTAAAGTATTCATTTCTTTTAAAAAGAACCTGCCATAAAGTCCTTGTTTCTTGTGAAAAGCATTGATTGATCATTTGTGAATTTAGTTTCCTTTTTTACATCCAAACATTAGAGGAAATGAAAAGAAAAACATGCATTATGCATTTATAAGTTTGTGTGTGCTTGTAGGAATAGTATAGGGAAGGTTGCATTAGATGTGCTCTATGCTCTTTGTTTAAAGATTTTGATTGCTCTATCCCTTTTAGTTACAGTTTTCATTGTTCAAATCAAATGAAAAGAATGTTTCTCATCTTAGTTGCATTCTAGGAGTTTCAGAAACATCACGTCGTGAACCTGAAAGGCAAACTTTTAAACAAGATCAACTAAAATTATCTCAATTAACCTAATGGAGCATTGTAACTTAACGCATAACATTTAGAGGTATAGGCTAGAGACGTGTTCCGACGTCGTTAAACCTAGAAATTGTCCCTAATTATCTACGATACATTCCGAGTGTGATACCTCATTCCACGTATGTAAGTATATTGTAGCTCATCGACGTACTTTCAAGTATATAGAGTGGTTTTATAGTACAAAAAGTACAAAGGAATGCTCTCACTGTGCAGTTTCACATTAGATAGTGCTAACACGGATTGGGCCTCCCCATACTCTTGGGTATATGGGATGACTACATTAGGTTGTTATCCATCCATAGGTAACCAAGTTGGCTGCCTTGTACACTCTAATACACCGAACACAATATTCGGGGAAATTTCTGAACGTATGCTAAGTCCTTGGTTTATTGAAGCAGTATATTGCAGTTCACAGTTGCTTGTAATCCTTTTGCCTAGATTACCCTCTTTTTGTTTATTTATTTTTGTAATAAAAGAAATCAGCAATCATGGAGAAAAATCAACCTTTACCCCATCGTTCGTGGAGGACAGTGAGTAAACTACCTTTACCCCCTAAAGCTACACCTATTTGGAAAAAGCGGTCTCGTTTAACTGAGTCCAGTACATCACAAACTTCTGGTTCTTCATCTGATTTACCAGAGTCACCTATACCGGTAAGTATTGTGATCCCAGTTACTCCTACAATTACTGGTTCATCTGCTACTAAAGTGGAACCTTTACAATTACCTAACGACACTAAAAGTGAACCTAGTGAAATGGTAACTGAAATTGTCCAACAAGAATTTTATCCTCAACCCAAAGTTTTTCAACAAGAAATTATTTCTAAACTTGAATCTGTTCAACCAAAAGTTGGTCCTAAACCTATCACAGTTCAACCAAAAGTTACTTCTGAACTAGAAGTTGTTCAAGAAACTCGTCCTGAACCCATTGTTCTTTTACCATAACACTTGGATCTCAAAGTTGAACAATCAGAATTTGTTCCCATACTGGAAGACAATCGAATGGTTTATCCTTAGACATATGTAACTATTGAGACTTCTCCTTACTGCAAAGTCAAACACTGGAAATTTATTATGGACCTTACAGTGAAATCCTTCCACCTAGTTTGATTGCTATTGAAGAGGAATCTAAAGAAGAAACTTCACCTAGAACTCCAAGTCATTTTGGAGCAGAGCTTTATCTTTATCCTTCTTATCCTCAGTTAACTGCTCCTTTTGATCATGTCTACTTTCAAACTCCTGTAGATTTATTAGGACATTTATTGGGTCATTTGACTATGGCTAAAACAACATCCCAGACTGTATCATTTGTTGCAGTTGCAACAACATCTACTGTCGCTACTTCTTTGATGTTTACTACAACACCTAAGTCACATTTGTATGGTGTTTCATCCGTCCCACCAGGTTACCAATCATTATCCGGAACTCACTCTGATGTTGCTTCTAGAATTTTACCTAGTTCTTCACTTACGATACTAGACAATTTGATCCATATAGTCAATATCAAGCTGGTCCATCTAGTTACCATCCAATATATCCACTTTACACTAGATTACCTCCATATGGAGAACAATATGCCCAATCTGCTTATCCTCCATTTTTTGGGGGGGAAATCATATGGAAATAACCGTCATCTTTAGGTCCAACTTATTCTGGAATAACTGTTTGTCAATGGCAACCTACAATGATCGTTCAACCAAGGCTCGTGTATCCGTCACAACCAATGCAATCTGTTTCATCCATGCCTACTATGCTTGTCAGTATGACTTTACCACAGTCACAAGCTCAGTTTATTAAATCACAACCTTTGCAAGTTGGTCCTTCAACCTCTAACCCTCAAGTTTCAGGTCCACAGACTCAGTCTTCTCAAACCATCTTACAACAACCGTTTGTGTCTGGAATCCAACAAACTTAGGCTAGTTTAACATTAACTGGGATGACTCAGACTTATACTGGTCTCTTTATTCACAACCTGGTCAAACTTACATTGGTGGGCAACAACCGTTACATCAACAACCATGGTAGCCATAATGTCAACAAAAGCAATTGTAATAGTACCAAACTTATCCTGGACTTGGTCAATAAGCATATGCTGGTTTTGGTCAACAACAAGTTTACCCAGGTCTTGGTCAACAATCCTATGCTGGTTTTGGTCAACAACAAGTTTACCCAAGTCCTGGTCAACAAGCCTATGTTGGGTTTGGACAATAGCAAATTTATCCTGGTGCCCAACAACCACCTTATATTGGATATGCTCAACAAACCTACCCCTATTAAGGTTACCAGCAATAGATTCTTTATGATGTTATGCAAAGGCCTATTGCCGAAGTAATTCCATATTACCCTGGTTACATTGAACCTGACCTAAACCGATAATTTCCTTTTTTCGCAACACTTGAATTATCGGATTTAAATCGACTTGCCAATGATCCCATTCTTTATGCACCTTGGTGGCTAGTTATTCCACACAAATTGCCTTCTGATATTCCTAAGTTCAATGGAAACCCTGGAGAAGATCTATCCAATAATGTTATGACTTTTCATTTATGGTGTTCATCCAACTCCCTAAATGATGATTTAGTTAGACTACATCTTTTCCAGTGAACACTCACTAGTCCAGCTACAAAGTGGTATATTGAATTACCACGAGCTTCATTTGACAACTTCAAATCCTTAGCCACTACATTTCTAACCCACTTTGAGTTACCCATCTATGAAACTAGAACAAAATTATTGACCAACTTTAAAGAGACCACTACTACTCATATTTTTGATCATATTCATGAGCGGTGTCCTCGTTGTCAAATGGTCAAAACTTTTGTTCCTGATCAGATTTTGGCTGAGTGGTTTATCAAATATTTGTTGTCATCTATCACTGAGGATGTGGCTAAAGGAGGAGTTGTTACTGAAGAGCAAGTAATTGCTCGTGCCCAATACTTAGACTTGATTTACACCTAGTATGGCATGCTCTATGATAAGATTCCAAATGCACCTCGACCAGATGTTACTGTTCCACCACCTCCATCTAGTAAGGACTCTCATGTCGGTGACGGTGTGATAGGTTCTTCTAGCACTCAAAGAGCAAGTAGACCATCTAGTCAAACACTTGCTATTTCAAGTCAAACTTCTAGTGCACCTGATAATACACTTGCTTCCGAAATAAATGTCGTGTCATATGAAAAGGGTGAAATGAAAAGCAACTTGGAAGCAAGAAAAAGGGGAAACCCAAAAAGAAACAAAATCCTCCCCCTCAAGAGAAATCATCTTATTCCTCTTCTCCAGCTAGGAAACCTCATTACCCATGTTTAATCTGTAATGAGGAGAACTTTACACGAGACTATCTCGTGGTTTTTAACCATGCGAGTTATACACCACAATTACCAACACAGTCAACATTCCTGATCCAAGTAAAGGCTTTGAATAAATGCGTTCACCAAACCATTGTTGACGAGGGTGCATCTATTTTTATCATGTCAATGGATTGTTGGAAAACACTTAGCTCACTGCCTTTGTCACAGTCACCTATGACATTAAAAGCTTTTGACGGTCACACTTATACACCTTGTGGAATTTTAAGTAACCTACAGATAGAACTAGGGGGAAAAACTACAATTTTTTAAGTTGAGGTAGTTGACGGACACCTTGACTACAACATTTTGCTAAGAAGATTGTGGGTTTATGCTATGGTTGTTGTGGTTTCGACATACTTTCGTATGATCGCTTTCCTCATAAAGGAGGAATCACAGTAATTGATCAACTTGCCTTCTTCGCCTCTAGTTCATAGGCAATTGGAAGTGTTATATTAGTTCACGGACCCCCGCTATCTCTTCAGAATGTTGGAGTAGGTCTCTTTAAAGATTCTTCCCTAATGGGCACTTTTTCACTACTGTCACCATCACAAATGGTGGAAGTTGCAAAAGCTGAGACTTGCAATATGATATCTTCCACTTCATCTGATTCATGGAAGATTTCCAATAAATCCAAAGTTGATATATGTAATGAAACCATGCCTCTAAGCCCCATTGAGCTCGCATAGAAATAAATATTTTTGGCTTATGCAGAAAATCCAAATCCATCATCACCAATTGTATGGGTTGATCGTTCATTAGAATATGGTACTTCCTTTGATCCTTTTTCACATACATTTTCTACTGATGAAGGAATCATCCAATCAATGATGACAAAAGAAGAACCATGGGAAGATTATCATCATCGATCCCATCTTCCAGATCACGCAGAAGATATTCCAAATGAACTAAATCACCCTTTAATCGTTGATTTCCTTTCGAATTTTTTATTTATAGACACAGTCGATTCCAAAGGGAACTTATCAAATATCGAAGAAACCATTTCTATCAATATTTCGACCAAACTTGGAATTGTAGAAAACATCCATGTTGGAAAATATTGTTCTCCATCGAAACTTGAAACTTACCATGCTCTTTTTCATGAATTTCACCATATATTTTCTTGGTCATATGAGGAAATTCCAAGTATTGATTCTAGTATAGTTGAACACAAGATTAAAATGTATCCTAATGTCAAACCAGTACAACAACGCCTTCATCCTGTTCATCCGAAGAAGGTTGCTGCCATAAAAGCAGAAGTTGAAAAACTTTTGCATGCTAGTTTCATATACCTCGTTCCTCTTATCGATTGGGTTTCCAATCTTGTTCTTATCATAAAGAAATAAGGAACAATATGAGTGTGTGTTGAATATAGGGATGTTAATCATGCTTGTCCAAAAGACAACTATCCCACTCCCTTTATCAACTAGATAATTGATGATTGTGCCGTATGTGAAATATTTTCATTAATGGATGGATTTTCCATCTATAATCAAATCAATATCCGCCCAGAATACCAATATAAAACTTGCTTTATTTGTCCCTGGGGCACAGTCGCATATAGGAAACCCCCTTTTGGTTTGAAGAATGTTGGGGAAAATTTTCAGAGGGCAATGAGTTATGCCTTCCATGACATCAAACACATTATTAAACCCTATCTAAATGATTTACCTGCTCATTCACAGAAACGGGCTAATCACCCGCAACATTTGAGAGCCAACTTTTTACGGTGCCAACACTACAAAATTTGACTCAATCCACATAAATGTGTGTTTTATGTTGTTTTTGGTCGTTTACTTGGTTTCGTAGTGTCTAAAGAAGGAATTTGACTCAACCCTTTGAAGGTTAAGGCAATTCTTGATCTGCCTCCACCTTCCAATTTACTTCATTTACAGAGACTCCAAGGGAAGGCTAACTTTCTAAGGAGATTCATTCCCAACTATGTCAAAATGGTTAAAGGATTTACTTGTCTTTTGAAAAAGGGAATTCCCTTCCATTGGGACCAGGTTGCGCAAGCTTCCTTTGATGCTTTCAAGGGTACCCTGATTCAAGCATCATTAATGTATGCCCCTAATTATCAAAACGACTATTTCTTATATCTCGTCATTGTAGATACAACCATTGTTGTGGTTTTAGTCCAAGAAGAAGATGGGACTGAACATCCAATCTATTATTTGAGTCATAATCTCAATGTTATGGAAGTTAAGTATTCTTATGTTGAAAAGCTAGCTTTGGCTATTGTTAAAGTTGTACAGAGATTTCACCATTATATCTTGCTTCGAAAGACCACTGTCATTTTAGATTGCAACCCTATGACATACATCTTGTCATGCCAATTGCTAGGGGGAAATACTCGAAATGGATCGTCATTTTGCAAGAATTTTATTTGGAATTCATCAAATCCAATTCAAAGAAATCTCTAGTTTTTGTCGAGCTTCTTTGCGACCTTCCCTCTACCACCACCGACTCAACAACGAAACCATCAATTCTAGATGAGTCTTTGTTTCTGATATCATCATATGACCCTTGGTATGGAGATATATTGATCTATCTCCAAACCAAAACTTTCCGGCCTGATACCTCTCGCTCGCAACAACAACGTATTCGATATCAAACCAAAGATTATTTGATCATTAGCAACACCCTTTACCGCCGTGGTATCGATACGATTTTGTGGAGGTGCCTCACACATGAGGAAGCCGAGAAATTTCTAAATGATTTCCATTTGGTTCTTGTCGTCGACATTTATCTGGTTATGCTACCGCACATAATATTCTTTGTACTAGTTACTTCTAGCCTACCATATTTAACTATTGCATTTCTTTTATCAGAAGTTGTCATGCATGCCATATTTTTTACCATAAAAGTCGATTACCACATACACCACTGCATCATGTCATCGTTATTGGATCATTTGCAAAATGGGCCATCGATTTCATGACATGTAACCCTCCCTCAGTCGGGGGGGGCATGGGTATATTATTGTTGTCATTGACTATTTTACAAAATGGGTCGAGGCGATGCCTACATTAAATAATAGTGGTGAGATAGCTGCACTTTTTTTCTTCAACCATGTGGTTGCACAATTTGGTGTACCACAATCTATAGTTACAAATCATGGTTCACATTTTCACAGTCACATGATGACTAAATTAACTGCCAAGTTAGGACTTTCACATGATAGTTCTACTCCTTATTATCCACGGACTAACGGACAAGTTGAAGCCATCAACAAATCCTTAAGTGAATGCTTCAATGAATGATAGGAGTTCACAAATGAAACTGACATTTGATCCTATACTCAGCTTTGTGGGCTTACCGAACTTTGGTAAGAAACACAACTGGATTCACACCTTTTCAATTGGTGTATGGTCTGGAGGCAATCTTGCCAATAGAATGTGAAATTTCGTCATTAAAAATCGCAATTGACTTGTTACCTGACACTTCTTATGAGGAAGCACGTTTCTTAGAATTCATCCATCTAGATGAAACACGTCATGAAGCCGCATTGGCCAACGAAGCACATAAGAAATGAATTAAGGCGCAATATCACCAAAATGTCAAGCCTTGCATATTCTTAGAAGGAGATCTGGTCTTGCTTTATGATCAGGAAGTTGATAAATTAGGAGCAGGAAAATTTGAACCACTATGGATGGGCCCCTACATTTTCAAGCATGTTTTGGAAAAAGGCGCTTATGAGTTGGTTGATTATCATGGAATTCCATTGTCACAACTCGAAACGGGTTGTATCTTAAATGTTAGTATGCTTGATTGTGCATAGTAAAAACACTGTATATATTCTTTGATTGCGTGTGTGTTTCATAGTGTGACTTTTAGAGTTTTTATGTGGTTTAAGTAATCCGCTTTTCATTTGTTTTAGATGTCAGAATCTTTGGAAGCATTTTTTGGTTATGCCGATGGTGCTAGTTGTAACACACATAACCTATCTTCTACAGCATGGGCCATATTCGCTCCAAGTGGTGAGTTAGTGAGTTTTTAAGGGATTTGCATCAATCATTATACGAACAATATCGCTGAGTATAACGCATTGATAGAACTCCTCTCTGATGCCATTTCACTTGGCATTCGCTGAATCATCATTAGGCTAAACTCACAACTTTTCATACTACAACTTACAAATGTTTATGCCATCCGAAATCCAACTATTTATCTTATGCTCCTTAGAGTTTGTCTCTTGGAAATACATTTTGATTACATTCAATATCAACACATTTCCACAAACTTTAACACATTGACTGGTTCATTAGCAAACTATGTGTTAAACAAACATTTACGACATATGTAAAAAGTAAATTTTCATTTCACATCAATAGTTGAATAGGATTACACATAACCATATAGAAACACTGAAAATAAAATAGATAAATGTTTAAATATTTTACAAAAATTTGTGTCCAAGACATGTTGGTCATCTGACCTCAAAACTCAAAACGCATACAGAAAATCATCCTAAGTAGATCTAATGACGTTCATGATAACAGGTCACTTCCTGAGCTATCATGCACAATAGCCTCATCCAATGGCTAGGTACACCAATAGTATGGCATTGTAGCCTCATCGGTAACTCCTCGATCTGGAAATCTAGTATACCGAGGGTTAACCCCTCTATATGATCCTACAACTCCGCTAGTGTCTCGGTCAAATCCAAATCATGGAGAACTTCTCTTCCGACATTTCTGCGTTGGTTCACCCACCTCGTATTGATGACCCATTAGTCGAACAGTGCCAAAATCTTTATGCATGAGAACATTTTTAGTTTAGTCTTGGAAACATCAAAAATACAAAAACATGTAAAAACTTAAAAAATCAAAACACATGGTCAAAATGGTTTACCTATAGCACCCCATTGAGCACCCACTGATAATCTCAAATCTGGATCTCCACAAAATTCCATCCCTGCATATGGATTCTCCTCAATCACAATGTGCTGTCAACGGAGCCAACTGAAGAATGAATTAGGAAATGAGATTGATTACTGACCAAGATGTCTAGCCATCAACTCGACCCATATTTGCATCCATGGATCTTTGGGACCAGTTAAACTCAGTGACACATTAAGAGGTTGCATCAATGGAATTCTCTCTAAAGTAAAAGCAATCAAGATTGAACCATAGCCAAAAAATTTATTCTTGCCGCTCTTTACTTTGGTCAGTTGCTCTTTCATCGAAGAAAGTATTGCCTCACACCAGTTGAATACAGTTGGCTCAAGACACTCAAGAGTATATTGCATGTATGATCTATTCACCAGACGAAGTGTCACACTACCCGCCAACTTTGCGATACTGAAGAGGATTGTTTGCAAGGGAAAATCATGAACATCCCTGATGTTTATCTTCCCGTCTTTGCTAGGCTTTGTACCTAGCCAATAGAATTGTCGAATGTAAATATCATCGATCAATATAGGAAGCACTTTGCCCCCTATGTGAAAATTTGTTCCGCTGGATCCCATGAACGAACTTAGAACTGCAATAGTTCTAAATGTTGTCTCATCTCAGATAACCTAAAATATTTGAGTAACCCACAGTCTCTAAGGGCCTCAACAGTACCAGGATCATTTAGGGCAACCATATCCTCTTCTTCATGTTCTCTTTCATGCCGAGTAATAGTCATTCTGATCTAGTCAAAGTCTGAAATCAAACCATAGGCTTAGTTAGGATCCATTTCATGCGAAAAATTGAAGAGATTTTGGGTAAAACTAATGTAACAAATTTCTAAACTGCGCCCAGTGTAGCCCTAGTCTTGAGATAGTGCATTGCAGAGTAGGTACCCTTCTACTTGATTGCACTACAATGTAGTTTTCAATGCATTGGGCTACATTGATCCTAGGGTGAGGTATATTTTCCTAGGGACCCAAAAAACCCTAAAAAATTTGCCTGAAATGAAAAAGAGTGACCTTGAATGAAAGAGAAAAGGTAGATCTCCTACCTAGTCCTGACAGCACAAAGAATGATCCACATAATCTCCCGCAATCAGCTGCTGAAGTTCGAGGTAAAAATTGATTCAGAGCAAAAAACTAAATGGTAAATGTCAAATGGTAAAAATGACTTGGTAAATTCTTGTTTTATGGTTATTTCATGTTCATTAAATGAATAAACTATAGTTTTTACCTATTTTTACTAATGAAACAAATATGTTTAATCTATTTGATGGTTCTTTGAGCAGGTTTACATCTGAGATAGTGAATTTGACATGCATGATTGTAAATTGTACTTTTGACCATAGAGCATAATTTTATCTCTTTTTCAAGATCTGTTAAACATAGAAAAAGGAAACCCCCTAGAGTCCTCTTTAAGCTCTTTTTAGACTCTCGAAATATGAAAAGATTGTCGAGCGCTTGTCCTTTTCAGCTTGTACACAGATTGAAAATGACATCTACTTAGTATAAGTTTAACCCTTTTCCGAACAGATATAGATTTCTTATGAAAAAGGAATATGTTGATCGAACATGGTCAATAGGTTCTCTCTTGTATTATTTTACGCTTTTTCAGACTTGAGAGACAAATTTATGAAAAATAACTTGTGGAGTTTTCTTTTTGTCCCTTTTCAAACTCTCTAAACATGAAAATGATCGAGTTCTCATTGTCGTTAAACTCGTTAAAACATCAAATAGTGACAAACTTGTCCATCATGACAAGACCGAGTTTCACCTTCGCTAGACTCGTTAAAACATCACATAGCGATGGATTCACCTGAAGGATGGAATTATACTACAAGAATATGTTATCCTCCTCAAGATTGTTTAAAAATAAATAGGTACTAGTCAGAAATGACTATGGAAAATGGGAAAAGGGATAAATAACTTTATGGTAGAAAGTCGCTCTTGAACAAAAAAATTTCACTTCATCTCTGTGACTATTTGGGTTGGGTTATCTACTTGATGGTTATCATAACTATGGTCTATCACACCATCCATCACTTTGGTTTTAGGTCAATGCTGCCAATTCATTTAGTGTCACTGAAATGTTCAAGAGAAGTCACTTAGTAAACTTCATCATTTGCAATACTTATAAACCTTCATTTTCATGACCGCCATTCCTGAACATTGTGTCGTCGGTCACATTTTGTATTCAAAATAATTACAATCATTTCGTGTCGTTGATGGGGGATACAAAAAGGCCCTCCTATGACGAGTTGCTTCTTGTCTACATTAGCAAATTATCCAGGAAGTTGACTTAGAAACGCCCTTCCAGTACCTTGAAGCTTGCATATATCAATGGCAAGTTTATCGCTTCTGGCGATAGGTTGACATCACAGACCTTTGATCGAAAGACTTTGTATGGTGTTCGACATCAAAACATCTATTCACGCCATACATAATGTATTGTAGTACCTTGAGAATAATTATCATTATCGGTGATTTTTGGTAAACAAATGGTGTCTTCCCATGTTCGACTTCAAATCACATTTTCACATGGTTACACTCATACTTGAGTGAACGATTGGATAAGATAGAAGACCCCAGATCTAGTTTCATCCATCGGGGTTATGATTTCAAGAGAGTACTAAATCATTTGTATGATGGCTTTACACAGATGATCATCTTATCATGGGTCTATATCTATAGACAACTATCTGATTTATGTACATGTAATGAAAATTTTATATGTTGATTATGGGTATGCCTTCCCTCAACAATTCATGAAAAATTCAAAGATATCATGATATTATTTATTTTAATCGATCCAGGTCACCTCTGCTTCAGATCCTCCTCATCACATCATAAAGCATATGACTCAACATTATCATTTTTTACTTCAAGCTTTAGGGGGAAATTGTTACAAGTCTATTTGGGCACATCACTCCCAATGATCAAATCAGTACAATTAGGACTCATCAAACCCTAATTCAGTTGCTACATGCCCTAGACAAGTCATCAAATTGAATTCTTTTATCCATGAAAGTTTCCTACCTTGAAACCATGCTAAAATGCCTCATTGGGACACCAGTGCAACCTTGGTCAAGGGTAACTGTGTTGCAGAGCAAGTAGGCCCATTCAGACCTGCACTATAGTGCACTTAGGCCCACTTTAGCCTATGCTAGGTGAGAATGAGTGAAATTAGCATAGGATTCTGGGAATATTCCTTGATTCTAGAGCATTCTAGAAGGATTCCCAGCTCTTATCTCATCCTATGAGGTCAACTTTGGATAGGCTATGGATCAATTACCCCTCTATCCTCTCATCCCTTTCTCCATGGAAACTAAATCCAATTTTTGAAAACCATTCAATGCTCAATTTATGACATAACCACCTGCATTTCCCTATAAATTGACCACTCATCATAGTGATCAAGGGGTTGGAATTTGAAGATTGTAGTGAAATACTATTGGTTTGAGATTTGATTTCATTTTCAAGTAATGTTATGTTGCTGGATTGATGTGCTATTGGTGTGAGGACGGTTTTGAATGAAGTTGGATGAGTGACACGGGATCAAATAGCATTGGGTGTAACTCCTCTTTCTACATTCAATGAAGTTGTTTGTTCCTTTTCCCATATTCTTGTTCATATCTATAATGCATATATGTTTAAATGTTGTCGATTCCCTTTATTTATAGTAGATAGATCATATTCTTTAATTGTTGACGTCTTCTATTTCTGTTGATAGGTATCGATTGAGCGAATTCAGTTCAAGCGGGAGCGACAGAGAAATTCAAAGGAGATCAAAGGAAGCAAAAGATCACAAATAGGTTCTTTCATCTCATCTATATATTGTAGGAAAAGGTTAAATAACTTTCTTTCTATTGTTCTAAGTGTAACTACCCACTTAGGGAAGGTGTACTTACCCGTAGGTATAAATTGCATATAACAAAGTGTGACACTAAAGATACACTTTGCAACAACTGTGACGAAACTTGTGCGACATTGCTTGAAACTTTGGAAATGAGTGCAATGGATGCTTACATGTTTATATTAACTCATTTACACATTGGTATCCCCTTGAAACCACCGGAAGAGACTTAAACACATTGTGTAACAGCTAACATGTGAAAAGACGACATTTTGCATATCTTCCAAAAGGGACCAAAACACATAAAAAAAACACATAGAATGAGTGTCAATGTTTGCGATGACAATGTACAAGACCAAGGAAGGCTCTAAAATTGAGTGTAGGCCAAAATTTTGAAGGGTGTTGTAGCGACAATGCTTGGTGATACACTGATAGAATTATAGCATCTCTGCCTTAGTTAACTCTTTTGTGCAGGGTCTTGGTTCTTCAAGGAGTATTGATTCATCATGTAGATTACTTGGTTCTCCCCACTTATCCTATGAATAAACATGGTCTCCTTTGTACATTTCTCGATTGAAAAAAACATAAGATTCAACAATATCGCAATGTTTCGAGTTGGGAAGGGTAGTGAAGTTTGTGAGCTTTAGATTTGGAGAGTATGATTTTTCATTTTTGGTGTTGCTTCATTGTCAACAGGCCTAGACAGTACCTCAACAATGTCACTACAAGAACACAAGCATTGCTCCGCTTCCAACGAGCTTGGATAGTACCCTAGTGGAGTTTCTTGCTTCACCTCTCTTCGCAGGAAGCCTTTCTCTTCTTTTTCCTTTATTTATTTATTTTATAGGACTGTGCATTGACACTTATTCATTTTATGGGCAGAAGAGGGATCCAAACTTATTGAGATAAAGAGGGTTTGTTCCTTCATAGAAACATATAGATACCTTTGATTTAGGTTTACTCGTTTAGATTTTAGATTTTTCCCCTTCTCTTCTACTAATTGAATAGGCGTGAAAAAACCAAAACATAAAATCGAGTGTGGGCATAAGGTTTCCTGAATAAACATAGGTTCATGGTTTAACCAAACCTCTCCTCAGGAACATAATTTTCTCTTCCTACAAATAATGTTGCAAGTTTCAGTGGATGTGTTTGTCAAGGTTCTTACTGTACACTCTATCATATCCTTCTATTATTTTTTATAATATTCCACACCAAAGTTCTTATAGGTGTTGACCTTGACCACCAGTTCTGTCAAGGTAGGAGAGATTAATATTTTCTCTACCACTTTTTTCAAGCTATGAGAGATTAATGTTTGTAGAAATTTTGTTTTACTTTTCTCCCAACTTTTGTTTCCTTGAGTGTTTCCATCACTACCTTGTTGATTCCATATCAAACCAATTTCTAAAATGCCAGCCTAACTGTGACAAAGGACTTTCTTGCTTCTACAAATTTGTAGCCTCATTGTAAGGAGAAGTTGTTATATTTGCAAGGGAAATTTATAAACACTTTCATTCGCTCTCCAGGTAGTTTTTAAGCCATCAACCTTCAGGTAGTTCATCCTTCCATATGATATTTGTTCATTACACTCTGTTCTTCAACAAATATATAAGTTATGAAAGTCATTCTACGATGTCATGAAGTGTTGAATCGAGGGAATCCCATACCCATGAACCTTACATGTGGTCTTATGATGCAATATTCTATTTTGATTCATTATTTTAAAGTCCCTCCCCTTGAAGCAGGGTTTATGCAAGTAGGAAAATGAAACAGGGCCCCCTTACTTACTAACCTTTCTTTCTCTTACCTGAATAGTTGTATCTTACCCAACCAACAAATGGTTCCTACCTTGAATTATGGAGTTTAATAGCCCAACAATAAAATATTTATGTAACTCTGGTCCCCACAAGTTGAACACCTTATGGCCCAGCACGAATGAAGGCATGTTAAGGATTTCTCCACTAGTCTTCATAAAGATCATTTCAATTCATATTCATCATGGCTTCCGCTAACCACTCATGTAGGGTCACTTGGCTTGGCAATTCAAATTTCTCATTAATGCTTCACATTACTCAACCACCTTCAATCATATTCATTTCAACAATTTCATTTTGATTAGCATTTGTAAAATTTGTATGTGGTTTTTGTCATCAACAACTACTATTTTTTCTTGAATTTCTCTATCATATTCTTAAGTAGCATTGCCATGTTCATCATCATCACCTAATAGATGATAACATCCTTGAGGTAGACTCAACATGTTTATAACAACTTTTTCATATTTATCATGAGGTATTTCAAAAACTTGGCTACAAGCCTCATCATTGGTAAGAGCATAATAATTGACTAGCCAAATTCCATTGCACCTACATTCCACATTAATATTAGAGGGTGTCAAGGTCCTTTCAATATGTATGCTAGCAATTTCAACTGTTTCAAACCTTTTTACCTCTCTCCATGGGTTCTTTTCCATCCAATTTATTCTCTCAAACCTTAAATAATTCTTAAAAGGCCCAAATACACTTCTGGGGGTTGCAACTTATGAGTAATGTCTAAGCAGTGCCAACAATATGTATGCCTATCATGTTTTCCTCTATGGTTTGTAAAACTATGTTGTTGTGATGGCCATAAAAAATTAACAAGTATATGTATAGCGAAATCATAAACAATTATTTAGTCATCCATGCATTAGGACATGTAACCACGAATATTCCTTTCTCATAAGTCTTGACATGGTTCTTCATATTTTTATTTCCCTAAAAAAATATAGCATATACATTGATAAACCAATTGTAATTTCACAGCAAAATATAGTTATACATGTTGTTGTTAGGAAACACTTTGGCACATTTTTACTCATTCTCTTGGCATTTATCCACATGCCACAATTCCTTCCAACTTGGAAAGGAAACTCGTCACAATTATATATATATTATATATAATTATATATATATATATATATATATATATATATTATATATATATATAATATATATAATATTAAATAATATATATATATAATATATAATAATATAATATATATATATATATAATATATATATATATATATAGATATATTGTAAAGTGTATGAATTATCTTTGTATGCCTTGGATAGAGTGTGATAGAACTTGGTCAGAATTGGAGGGTATAAATCCATAGCTTTGTCTCTATTTAGGATTTTACTTGTTCATAATTCCAGCTCTTGATATATTTTCTTAACTCCTGCACACCCTTATTTCCCCAAAATCCATCTTTGAATGGACTCAAAGTGTAGCAACATTAGCCTTAAGTTGTATCAACTCTAGGTCATGGCCAATTTCAAGTATCCCCTTACACTAATCAAATATTTCCTCCTTTTGTTCAATTAACACTGTAATAATGCCTTTCTTCTTCTTCCTTGCATGAAGTATTTAGCCAATAATGTATTTATGCTGGTGAGTTCCATATTTTCTCACTACAACACTTATTAAGCATCCATTGGAGTCAACATCATAAATTTCCTTCAGCATATCCTCTTTAGTTCAGCCTTTGTTAACACGAATATTCTTGGTTAAACTTGCACCTTGCACTACAATTTATGCAGAAGAACCACCTTCAACATCTACATCATATGCTCTTCAACTTTTATATTAGTATGCTCTTGAAAGCCTACCAGATTTAACTCCTTATTTGAGGAAGAGTTTTGTAGATGATCAACCCTTGTCACTTGCATTCCTACCCTCACAAGAGAAACACTATTTCCTCGTGCATGAAAGAAAAACATTAAACAAACAAATATTGTAGAATAATAGAGGTTAATGCAATGCATATCAACAAGGAAACGAAAAATTTAAGGTAAACATAGGTGACAAGAAACAAACATAGGTGCAATGAATATGTTTTCACCTAAAACAAGTTCTATCCTTTGTGCCCACTTTAAAATGTGAAAAATAATCAAATATCAGGAGACATGTGAATCCATAACTTGATGTATTATGGATAATTCTTTGGCAGAGGTAGACATGAAAGACACCAAAAGCAACACCAATTCGAATTTGCCTCCTGCACGTTGCTGACTTGGGTTCAAATCATAGATAATATACAAAACAAGAATATCACACATGCAGGAGCAGTTGACTTGGGTTCGAATCGCAGATAATATATAGAACAAGAATAACACATATTCGCAGATAATATATATAACAAGAATATCACCTTGGCAAGCACCAGCAAAGAAAGGCCATGGATAAGTTTTATCAACCTCCAGATTGCAACCGACCTTGGAACTTTAATCTTTGGAGTTATTTTTATGCCTTCATTTAGGTATTTTATTTGATGATTTACTTGAAAAGGAGGGATCTCCTTGTCTACAAAATTGTTATTCCTTCTTTCCTGTCCAAATGGCTCTAGAGGAAATCAAGGGCAATGATCTATGTTATTTGAGTGCTCTATCATCAAATAGTCCAACAAGGAAGCTTCCTATCCAAATCTCTCCCACCACTAAGATACTACTATTGCTTCATCCATCAAAGATAGCCTTGTACTGCAAGCTAGTTGTCAACAGTGATATGGCAGGATCATTGGACCATACAACTTTCTTGCGTGAAGAAGACATGGAAGCAACTCTTTGCTCCTAAATGCAACCAATGTTGAGTTTAAAAATAAAAATAAAAAATTGCTTGATTTTGTAGTGAGCGACAACAAAATATACATAATTTCCTTCTGACAGAGTTGCTAAGATGGAATCTTCATCTACAAACATTTACCTATCAGGATGAGAAAATCAAAATCAAATTTCTTTTTTATTCCATAGACTCCAACTACGAGATTAAAAAAAAACACATCAAATTTATTTACCACAACACACCAACAACTAGCAAGCCCCAACTATATAATATAAGAAAGTAGTAGGTATCCCAAAGGCCTAAAGTGGATCTAATGGAAAGAAGTGATCGTTGTCAGAAGCCTTCCAATCAATATATAAATATATAAATGTAGATTTATTATTATTTTAATTGGAAATCTTCAATTAAATAATAAAATTTAATTACCTCTCCCAATCTAAATTTATTATTAACATAATTCACTACCTTCATACGTCTTGCATTTTTAACAGCATTGTAACATGTGGATTAATTTCCTTTATGGTGCACAATCTCGACCTAGGACAATATGGTGCAATGGCCCAACCCCTACAAATCATTACCACAAACTAAGAATAACAAAGAAGATGAAAGGTTGTACAAACCAGCATATTTTTCAAACAACTAATCGAACATCAATACCTTAAATTTTTCATGAAGATATCATATTGAGAATGTTTGAAAAATGTTGGGAAATTTGGGCAGTGACTATCTCTCTTCTGCAAGGATGATGTGGAAAGAGTGCTAAGATTTCACTATTTTGATTTTTTTTTTTGTTAAATCAGAAAACCCAATATTAATGGAGATATTGGTATTTTTTACTAAATTTTGTGAAGTGACTAAATGTAGCTTTAACCATTCACCTTAAGATGTTTTTTACAATATAATTTCTAAGTCGATTTAATATCTTCATTATCATAAAAACCAACCTATATCCATCTTAACTCCACATCTACCACTCTTAGAGGGATGAAATCTATTTATCCGTCTCAACACTTTGTAGACCTAGAATTAAGATGGATCTAAGCTGATAGAATTTCCCCTTTAAATAGTCTATGCTCACATGAATACCATGGTATTACCATGGGTTATCATCAACTTGGAGCTTAAAAACTACCATCAGTAATTTATAAAAATTAATAAAATTATTTTTATTTTATTTTTTATTTTAACCGAGTTAAAATGTCTAAGTGACATTAAATTACAAGATCCATTTTTACTCTTGATCTACCAAGCCTCGAGAGGGATCAAATATTTTTTCACTCTATGCTAGTTTGCATATCACAATATGTGATCCCTAGCTTAGTGTTGGAAATAATACTGAGAGGGGGGTGAATCAGTATTTGCAAGTCAATAATTTTTCATTTCCATAATCAGATTTATAGACGCTACTTCAGAGAAGGGAACTCGTGTGTGCACGCAACTGTTCTTAAGGCAACCAGTGTATATCCAGTGAACTTATGATTCAGTTAATTCATCATATATTGATCTTTAATCAATGCATCAATACATTATTAAACATTAAACAGTAACCATGTGCAGTAATAATAGAATAAACCATCACACATAAGCAACACATATGAACACCAAGATTTAAGGTGGAAACCCAATGTGGGTGAAAACCACCTGCTAATGTCGCATTTGTCTTCTTTTAATAACAAGAAAATATGTTTACAATCGTGTACTGGTGCAAACTCATACTAGTATGCAAGCTTCTACTTGTAGAAAGTTACAACCTTCTCTCATTCTCCAGCTTCTACTAGAAGGGAGCTACAACCCCCCCTGCTCTTGTACTAGCCGATATGTTTACTAGTATGTAGGCGCCGACCTACTAAAGGCTACGACCTTCTCTCTTCCTCCAGGGACCACATTTCATAAATTTTCAGAATGGATAGTCCTGGTACACAACAACACTATATGTAGGCCACGTTTCATCTAATTTTCATACTGGACCCATCAACAACATTGAAGCTTAGAATCAATCAACATAACCATCAAATACCTACATCAATCAATCACTGAACCTCAATCATCAATATCTAAATCAACCACAACTAAATCAAGCATTTAAAACCAATCATCACTAAAGTAAATCACAATCGATCAATCTGAACAATCAAACCATTGTCACTAGAATGTAGTCACCAGAACACAAAGAAGAACCCAAAACTTTGCATCAACAACCAGAACCAACTGCAACTTCAAACATCAGATCTCACAATGCATACGCTACTTTGATGTACCGAACCGGCGTGTATACGTGCTTTTATAAAATCCAACCAGCGTACAGATCTGCAAATATTAGCTCATAACTTTGCATCTTTTCAGACTTCATCAATCTCTGATATAACTGAAACAATCAATCACTGACACTTATGTACCTCTGACACAACTGAATCAAAACATTCATTCAAACTTAATCAAATTCATCCAATCAAATGGAATAGACAGATCACTATAACAAGTACATAGATATGAACCCAGAACACTGCATCAACAACCAGGACAAACTATAACCTCAAAATGTATGTGTCAGAATGTATACGCTCCTTTAATGAAGAAAACCTGCATGTATATGCTACTTCCTTTTGTCCAACCTGCGTATACCTCTAAAGATACCAAATCATAAAACCTCTGAACCACAAACTATACCAATCAGTGACATTCTAAAGATCTACTATCATATTACAGAGTTCTAAATAGATAACAACAAGGATCACCTTTCCTTCTCAATCAATCAACCAATCAAACTCAATTTCCTTATGCATTCAGTTCTTCTTTTAGATCTAAGAAGACATCATTGACAAACAACAGTAAAATAGTAGTATTGATCTGATAGATCAGTCATCCCTGAACATCAAGCTTTTCTTTTGCATACATTACTTAGAAGAGCCAAACCAGCGTATATACACACCTTCAGCAAAGTGAACCAGGGTATAGATCTGTAAATACTTACTTATAACTTCGCTGCAATTCCAGACCTTAGACATACCCATATCATCATATATAAAGGATAAAACGTGTTAGAAATCAGATCTAGCCTATCCATTGTCAGATCACATAATGATAAGTCATTATGATCTTGATCCATTATCAGATCACATCCATCATCATCAACCACATAGGTGCATCCTTAGTTCAAATCAAGCAAAGCATCAGAAACCCATAACCTACATATTTGATCCAACACTTCATCAGATATTCAATATTTGCACCCTTTGGCCTAATGATCTTCTCCTCCTTATATATTTTTAGGCCTTTCTCAATACCTTGGACCAAAACCACTTAGGACCAATACCTTGGACCAATTACCTAGGGTCAACACCTCGAACCAAATACCTTGGACCAAAATACCTTGAACTAAATATCTCAGACCAAACCTTGGTTTTCCAACATGTACGCACTTTTCCTCCTGTGAAAATGTGTGTATACATATACATCCTCTTGTTCTGTTAGCCCGTGTGTATACGTTTCTTGGACAAAGTGAACCATCATATACTTCTTAAACTGTTCTCTTTCTTCAATCTCTGGAGTCTGAACTGTACTCCTTTGTTGTTAACCTGCTGCATTGTGAACTATCATCTAAGTGAGTTGCCATCAAGGGAAACACCTATATCAAAATGCCATTGTACATTACTTTTGAACTTATTCCTCTTAACTAACCTGCATTTTGTCACATATGTAAACACAACTGTCATGCATTCTGTCACATCTGATATCTCTTTTATAGATTCATCTAGTACCATATACAAGTGAGTTGTTCTGCTACAAGTGGGTTGCCATCAAGTAAAACACATGCATCATAATGCCAACAATCTCCCCCTTTGGAATTGATGAAAACCATATTGGTGTTGATTACTGCAAGTTGTAGAAGTTGTTAGAGATAACAAGCAACACCAAAATACTCTCCCCCTTTGACATCAAGGGCAAAGGGTGGGCCAAGTTATTCTCCCCCTTTGATATCAAGGGTACATATCTAAATAGCTAAATATGAACATTGATCATGCTCCCCCTAGGCACATGCTGAATTTTCTGATTAAACTCCCCCTTTGTACATGTTGAGATGCACTATACCATCCATGCTCCCCCTGAGCACATGCAGAGTCTGCAAAAATATTTTCCAAAAGAATAACATGACTTTATAACTCAACTATGTGAGTTTGACCTTCCTATCACCAATGACTCATACATACATCAATCTCCCAACCAAGTGGGGATATACCAAATTTGACTCATCCACCCAACCAAGTGGGGATATACCAATTTTGTACATGACTGAAATATAGCAATTATTACATCATCCTTCCCATGCATAGTGGGGGTACAAATTACATTGTATGACCAAAAAGGACTCATCAAAGGACTATGACAGATAGAGACAAATTATTACATCATGGGCCTTTACATGACCTTTACATCAAATGATATACATGACATTTTTAACAAAGACCAAAGACCTAAACAAGGCCATGATAGTCATCAACAACTATCATATACCATATATGATCTGCACCATAAGCATCTATCAACAACATCTAGACCTGAAACCTGTATATGTCCATCATCAGTTCTGAAGATATGACAAAGTAAATATCATCAATTTGTGACTAAGTATGCCGTATATAGATATCATCTCATCCTCTTGATCTCATCAAGATCAACTTGCTTCGTTTCCTTAGTAAAAATAGCCTTATCATAACCTTCCATGAATCAACTAGGCATATGTGATATCTCCAAGCAGTAACACAAAAAAATTCACATGATATCATATGTATGTGAAAATAGCATAGTTATCATCTATGATCATAACATCATCATCAAGAATAGCATGATCTTTCCACAAGAGCCTCAACATATCAACCATGTATCATCAACTAGGGAACATCCCACATTTGATAAGCATCAACCATGATAATCAATATGTGTGAGTATCAAACTTAACATCAAAAATTAAGAAGTCATCATCATTATGTGACTAAGTAAGCCATGTCTTTGAATATCCATTTCTTCAAATAGCTATGTCTTCATGAGACCTACATTAACACCATTCTCTTGGCCAACCAATGATATTTATCAATATGCAACTTAAGTAATCATCCATGTATCCAACATTATGTGTATCCATCAAATATGTATCTCCCAAACCATGAGCTCATGATCATTTGTTAAGCTTTCGTGATACCATCAACAACAACAATCCTAATGTGAGAGCCAAGAACTATAGGAATCCTGCATCATAACTGCACCATATGAATTTTATGCATCTTTGAAGGCATGATGACATTAGCATAAAAGAAATGAGTGGCTCATCATCAAATAATGAAGTTGTGTACTCAAGCTTTGTACTTCTCCTTGTCCTTATGAAGATCACCATATAAGCAACATATATGTATTGTATGCATCATCAAAAATTCTTTCACAATCATCCATAAATCTGATTTGAATAACAACTATGTAACCCTAAGCAATACAAGTATCGTTACCATAGACAACTTATAACCACACCATAGCATGACGTATCAAAACACTTTAGCCACATAAGCATCATCACCATTGATAAGAATCATTTGGTACCAAGGACTTCTAAACATAATGCCAACAATGCAATATTAGAAGCCTAGCATATTCTCCCCCTGAACCTATGCCACCTGTTCACTGTCAGATCTGATCATTGCATATATCAGTAAGAAATATCAAGGCATCATCATCAATCAGATATACATCAACTCTTTAACAACTTATGAGCACTAACACATTTCCACACATCATCAGCAGATTGTAACCATAATTAAACAAAGTAGATAATTGTCTAAACCATATCAGACCCCTTTTCATGAATTTGTCCCACTTTCTTTTCTTCAAACCAACATATACGTGACTGTGCAACTTATATCTCACATATATATGCGACTTGTCTTCATGAAAATTACGTATGATATTTAGAACATTGAAGTTTCACACTTTCAGCTTCCCCTGAGACTATTATGTATGTACACTGTGCTATGTCACATCTTTCTGACTATACTTCCTTCTTATTCCATATCTTCGAGTGTGATGATGTTTTCTCCTTTTGGTATGGTGCCCAAAATTTTCTCTTGCAATCCTTTGCTATATGTCCAAACTTGTTGCATGCATAACATCTTACATGTTTCATATTCCTTCGATAGCAGTCAATGGCTTTGTGACAAAACATATTGCAAGAAAAACAATATCCCTTAAAGTACCTGGAAGTTGATGATATCTCTGTGTGATGGTCTTGAACCATTCTACTTCTGCATCTCACTGCAACATGTCCAAAATTATGACATATAAAACATTCAACATTATTCATTGGAGGAAATAACCAACTATATTTTCTTTGAAGAATTTCTTTCCTTGGTTGTTGATGTGTTTGACCTCTCATCTCCTTGTTGAGCATTTCAGATTTTGCATTAGAGTTCTTTGCCTCACCTTGTAATCTAGATTCACCTTCAACAGATTCATGAAAACCAAGACCATATTTGATGGTAGGATACCTTTGACTACTAAGAATATCATCCAAAATCTTAGTACTATCCTGAAATTGTAAAAGTTTATCCTTTTCTTCTAATTTACCTTTTAGGATATTTACCTCAACCTGATATTTCTCTTCCTTTTCAAGATTCTTCTTCTTCGTGATTTCTTCAGCTTTTCTTCCTTCTTCCACTTGTTGACTTAATTCGAGAACTTTGTTTTCTTGTTCTTCAAATGCTTGGAATAGTTCTTCATTCTGCCTATTTGATTTTTCAATATCTTCTTTTAGAGAGAGGATCTTAGCTTCAACACTTTCATAGTAACTGGATCTATCTTTAAGTTTCTTGATTGTTGTACTCTTTTTGTTTACTTCATTTCTTAATGATATCACTTCATCCTGCAACTTTTGACATTGATCTTCCTTTTCCTTTTATTGCTTCCTTACTTTGTTTCCTTCCTCTAGTTGAGCTTTTAGTCTAATAGCTTCTTCTTTGAAAGCATACTCCCTTTTTTCCAATAGATCTTGTTGATCTTTAATTTTGTCTCTGAGATTTTTAAATTCTACCTCTATTTGATATCTTTCGCTTTCACCCATAAGAGCAAATTCACTTGTTTCGTTGTCACTTTCATCATCTTCAAATGAATAGAGAAATGTATCACCAGAGGACAAAAAATTCATACCTGATAGTTCTTTTGCTTGTTCATCTTCATTATGAGGTGATTCTGAATCTGAAGAGTTGCTTCCACATAATCCCCAATCGTCTCTCCCACTGTCATAGTTCCTTTGGGATGCCTTTTTCTTTTGAGGTGCTTTCTTCTTTAGCTTCTTTCCCATTGTTTCTACGGATCTCCTTTAAGTGATCAAGCTTCTACCAAAGGACCTGCTCCGATACCAATTGTTGGAAATAATACTGAGAGGGGGGATGAATCAGTATTTTCAAATCAATAACTTTTCATTTCCATAATCAAATTTATATACTCTACTTCAGAGAAGGCAACTCGCGTGTGCATGCAACTATTCTTAAGGCAACCAATGTATATCCAATGAACTTATGATTCAGTTAATTCATCATATGTTGATCTTTAATCGATGCATCAATACATTATTAAACATTAAACAGTAACCATGTGCAGTTATAACAAAATAAACCATCACACATAAGCAACACACATGAACACCAAGATTTAAGGTGGAAACCCAATGTGGGTAAAAACCACCTGCTACTATCGTCTCTGTCTTCTTTTAATAATAAGAAAATATGTTTACAATCTGTAGTGGTGCAGACTCATACTAGTACGTAGGCTTCTTCCTGCAGAAGGTTACAACCTTCTCTCGTTCTCCAGCTTCTACTGGAAGGAAGCTACAACCCCCTAGCTCTTGTACTAGCCTATATGTTTACTAGTATGTAGGCACCAACGTACTGAAGGCTACGACCTTCTCTCTTCCCCAAGGGACCACATTTCATAAATTTTTAGACTGGATACTCCTAGTACACAACAACACTATATGTAGGCCACGTTTCATCCAATTTTCATATTGGACCCATCAACAACATTGAAGCTTAGAATCAATCACCATAACCATCAAATACATCTGCATCAACCAAACACTAAAACTCAATCATCAATATCTGAATCAACCACAACTTAATCAATCATTGAAAACCCATCATCACTGAAGTAAATCACAATCAATCAGTATGAACAATCAACCCACTGTCACTAGAATGCAGTCACTAGAATACAAAGCAGAACCCAGAACTCTACATCAACAACCAGAACCAACTGCAACTTCAGACATCATATCTCATAATGTATATGCTACTTTGATGTGCTGAACCAGCGTGTATACGCACTTTTATCAAATCCAACCAATGTACATATCTGCAAATATTAACTCATAACTTTACATCTTTTCAGACTTCATCAATCTGTGATATAAATGAAACAATCAATCACTGACACCTTTGAACCTCTGACACAACTAAATCAAAACATTCATTCAAACTTAATCAAATTAATCCAATCAACTGGAACAGACAGATCACTGTAACCAATACACATATATGAACCTAGAACACTGCATCAACAACCAGAACAAACTATAACCTCAAAATGTACGTGTCAGAATGTATACACTTCTTTAATGAAGAAAACCTGCGTGTATATGCTACTTTATTTTGTCCAACCTACATATACCTCTAAAGATACTGAATCATAAAACCTCTGAACAACAAACTGTACCAATCAGTGACATTCTGAAGATCTACTATCATATTGCAGAGTTCTAAACAGATGGCAACAAGGATCACCCTTCCTTCTCAATCAATCAATCAATCAGACTCAATTTCCTTATACATTCAGTTCTTCTTTCAGATCTAAGAAGACATCATTGATAAACAACAGTAATATAGCAGTAAAACAACAGTATTGATCTGATAGATCAGTCATCCCTAAACATAAAACTTTTCTTTTGCATACGCTACTTGGAAGAGTTGAACCAGCGTGTATATGCACCTTCATCAAAGTGAACTAATGTATAGATCTGCAATACTTACTTATAACTTCGTTGCAATTCCAGACTTTAGACATACCCACATCATCATATATAAAGGATAAAACGTGCGTTAGAAATCAGATCTAGCCTATCCATTGTCAGATCACATAATGATAAGTCATTATGATCTTGATCCATCATCAGATCACATCCATCATCATTAACCACATAGGTGCATCCTTAGTTCAGATCAAGCAAAGCATCAGAAACCCATAACCTACATATTTGATCCAACACTTCATCAAATATTCAATATTTGCACCCTTTGGCCTAATGATCTTCTCCTCCTTATATAGTTTTAGACCTTTCTCAATACCTTGGACCAAAACCACTTAGGAGCAATGCCTTGGACCAAAATACCTTGGACTAAATATCTCGGATGATAACCTTGGTTTTCCAACCTGTACGCGCTTTTCCTCCTATGAAAGTGTGTGTATAAGTATACGCTCCTTTTGTTCTATTAACCTATGTGTATGCGCTGCTTGGACAAGGTGAACCAGCATATACTTCTTAAACTACTCTCTTTCTTCAATCTCTGGAGTCTGATCTATAATCCTTTGATGTTAACCCGCTGCACTGTGAACTATCATCTGAGTGAGTTGCCATCAAGGGCAACACCTGTATCATAATGTCATTGTACATTACTTCTAAACTTATTCCTTTGAACTGCCCTACATTTTGTCACATCTGTAAACACAACTGCCATGCATTATGTCACATCTGATATCTCTTTTGTTGATTCATCTAGTTACCATATACAAGTGAGTTGTTCTGCTACAAGTGGGTTGCCATCAAGTACAACACATGCATCATAATGCCAACACTTGGTAGATCTAGAGAAAAGATGGATTAATTCCCCCCTTTAAATAGGCTACATTCCATGTGAATACCATGGGCCAATACCATGTGCCATCTTTATTTTTATTAATAATAATATTAGGGTTAATAATGTTTTTTTGCATGGTATTAATAATAATTTGGCCCATGGTATTTGACCCATAGTATTTGGCCCATATGCTTCACCTAAATATAACCCATTTTTTTAGTGTTCATAAATATAAGGTGACTTATGGAGTAAATATAAACAATGTTTTATTTAAATTAATAAAAATATAAATAAACGAGAGGTATGGCGTATTTGGCCCATAGGATTCACTTAAATAAAACCTCTTTTTTGAGCCTTCTTAAATAGAAAGAGGGTTATGGACTAAATATAAAAAGAGGTTTTATTTATTTACCATACTTCTAGTTTATTTATATTTTTATTTATTTACCATACTTTTGGAGTAAGTATAAAAAATGTTTTATTTATTTACCATACCTCCACTTTATTTATATTTTTATTTATTTACACCCTTGGGTGTTAGTAAATATAAGGTGACTTATGGAGTAAATATAAAAAAATGTTTTATTTATTTACCATACCTCTCCTTCATTTATATTTTTATTAATTTACCATACATCTTTTATAAATATGGTATTTGGCCCATAGGATTCACTTAAATAAAAACTCTTTTTTAACCTTCTTAAATAGAAAGAGGGTTATGGACTAAGTATAAAAAGATGTTTTATTTATTTACCATACCTCTAGTTTATTTATATTTTTATTTATTTAACATACCTTTGGAGTAAGTAAAAAAAAAGGTTTTATTTATTTACCATACTTCCACTTTATTTATATTTTTATTTATTTACACCCTTACCATTGATGAAAACCATATTTGAAAACAGGGAGCTGTTCACAGAAGAAATCAGGGCGATTAGGACCAAATACAACCTCCCAAACCAAAAAATGGGCGATTGCAAACAAATTTAACATTGCAAAGTAGAAAATTAGGCCATTGTAATGGACTATGACCTCCCAAAATAGGCGAATCAGGTCAAATGAGTCTTTTCATAGTTTATCCGCCCCTTTTTTGGGCTAAAATGAAAAAATAATTATTTTTTAAATAAAAGTTGGGCTAAATATATGAAATGGGTCATGAGTGAGTTTCAATAATTGTATCAAGAATTAATTCTTTAGTTTCGGAGATTCAATCTGAGAAGGAGAAGCCATGGCGGATACACAGTCTCAATGTGGCACAGGAAAGGGCATCATGGCTGCAGAATCTGTCATCACCCTCGTGACTGACCTCCTAGGCACAATCTTGGCAACCAACACGTCGATCCTCCTGAGCATTCCTACCAAGGAACTGGGGAAACAAGGAAACCCTTGTTGCCATCTGGTTGTTTGCTTACAAAATGCCCAAAGTATGGATCTCTCATCAGATGACAAATATGGCCGTATCAGTGCTTGGAAAGGCGAGATCCATCTTGCTGTCGGCCTTATCATTATCTCCGCCAAGCTATCTCGGCTTTCTACAAGTACACAAACAAGCACCAGATGGCAACGTTCGAGGAGCCAACTGAGGAATACAACCCAGATCTGAGTCTTCAGATCTCTGAGGAGGCCAAGACGCAGAAGGGACACTTGAGCACTCACGGGACTGGCTCAAGCAAACTACAAGACATCGTTTTTGCAGTAAGGGCCAGTTTGTTTTTATATATCATCCCTGTATACACGAACTTGCCCAAGGTGATTTTACAAGGCTAAATCACAGATCCGGGTTGAGAATCCTGACCACGGAAAATAGTCACCTACCTAGATCTGCTATTGAACCACCAGCTCAGGCCCTCAAATGAATAAGAAGCCTGCTAAGGATCCAGATCTGGGGGCAAAACAGGATACCCCTATGCCCTGAAACCTGGGCCAAAATCACAAAGGAACGTCACTTGTATGGCGATGAACTCGCTTTTGGAAATGTAACAATTTAGGTAATATATCAAGGGCAAACTCAATTGGGCTCAAACCCCAAAGAGGCAGATCTCACACAGCTCCTCATAAAAGCACCAGAAGGTAGGAGTTACTGCTTAAGGTTACAGAGGGACAATAGTATCTGGGAACTACAAAATAAAATACTGAACTTTCTCGGCATCCCAAAACATAGGCAACATCTGATCTACATGGGGTGCAGTTTACAGGACAATCACACACTTCAGGAATACAGCATAACCATAGACTCAACCATCATCATCAACCTCTGACTGCGAGGTGGATGTTCTAGAACTAGCTCAAAGAATCCAAGCTCTAAGAACACAGGCTCTTTCAACAATACTATGAAGGGTAAAGGGAAAGCTCAATTCAATCCAGCAACAACCCCTGTTCTTCCTAGACCCTACATAGTTGAACAAAAAACTGAGAATCCTGCTCTCACCATCGCAATTCCCAAGGTAAATGACTTATACTCAGATCTATTTTCTCACTCTGTTCTCTGTAGATTCAATGGTTACTGGCCCAAATCAAGTGATCTACACCACTGGATCCATACCACCTGGACACCAAATTTTGAAATCTACTTATGCCCAAAGGGCTTTTTTATAGTAAGATTCAACACAAAACAGGAAAAGGAATCCATCCTTAATAAGGGGCCATGGTTCTGGGGCAACGTAGGACTCTACATCACTCCATGGTTTCCAGATTTCAACGCCAACACAATGGTGTTATCAAAGATACCAGTCTGGGTCAAGTTGCATAACCTCCCACTACACTTCTGGCATCACAAGGTTTTAATAGCTATAGGGAACACCCTAGGGAAATTTCTAAAGAATGATAACAACAAAGTGACAAAGGGAATATTTACCTTCGCCAAAATATGTGTTGAAGTAGATCTCAGCCAGGGATTACCAGAAAGTATAATATTTAATTTTAACAACACTCAGTGGACACAACCCTTAGATTACAAAAATACAGCATTCCGATGTCGAAGATGTTTACAAACAAACCACCTTCTCAGCACTTGTCCACAGGCAAGAAACATCCCCAATCAGAACAAGCAGCAATAGAGGAAGCCTAAAGGATGGCAAAACATAGCGCCATTGGATGAAGAAGAAGACGTAGTAGACACCACAAAATCCAAAGTAGAAAAGGAGGAACAAAAAATCCAGCCCAACATGCAAAAGCAAGAGGAAGCCCCCAGCAACCCTCTGCAAAAACAAGACCTCCAAACAATAGGAAAGGAAATATTCGGCAACAAGAGAACTCATGGATTTGAAGGATCCAAGTCAGACAAGGATTCTCCCACAACCATAATAGAAAATCAGCTCTCCATATTAACCACTACCCCCAACTCTCGTGGATGGCGAAAGGTGGAGAAAAAGAAAGGGAGAAAAGAATAGTTTTCACTTCATTTTTTTATTCTTTTGGTTTCTGTGAAAAGTGGATTAATATCTTTGCATATGCTTTTGCATCTACAAAATTTAATTTTATCTTATGAATAAAATTACGACATTTTCTACGGGAAAAAAAAAAATATGAAATGGGTGTTCTATAAAAAATTTTCCCCTCTAAAATGAAAAACCCCTTAAATTTCACCCTTGGGCTAAAATTCACGCATAAATTTACCATGATGACTAATTTTCAACGGCGTGATAGTTGAGTTCAGGTCCCTGGAGGCTAGCGCTCATGAAATGTATTGGTCACTCATTGTTTTGATCATCCTTTTACATGAGCACAATAGCGAGAGAAGTGCCTGAGCGAAAGCGTAGAGCAATAAATATTTGTTGAAACCTAGGTTGTACAAAGCGAGTGCTTCTACAATGGCTTGCTTAATATAGGATAGTGTGTCCTTTTCCATTTTATCCCACTTATATATCTCATCCTTCTTAATCATCTCATGTATAGGCTTCATGATATGAGCATAATCAGAGATGAATTTGCAGAGGAAGTTTATTTTCTATAAGAAGGATTGCATAAATTTCTTGTTCATAAGGAAGGGAATTTACATAATTTCATGGACCCTCTCTGGGTCTACTTTAATCCCACTTTTGGTAATGATATGGCCCAATAGATTACCCTCGGACATTGTGAAAATACTCTTTTGGTAATTAAGGGATATCTCATATTTGCGACATCGCCTGAAAATTTTCTTCAAGAGGTGTATGTGGTCAGATCTCTTCTTAGAAAATATTGTGACATCATCGATATATACCACTACGCTCTGTCTAATTAGTCCACAGAATGCGATGTCCATGGCATGTTGAAATTTTGCACCAACGTGGGTGAACCCACAAGGAATTCTTTTAAATGCGAACATACCCCACTTTGTGTGAAAAGTTGTCTTTACTATGTCAGGGTCTGAGACTATAACCTGGTTATAATCAGAATAGCCATCCAACAAATAAAACATCTCTAACCCTAATATTGTTTGTAGTATATGTTCTATAGACAACACGAGGTAATTATCCTTATCTAAGGCACAGTTCAAGTTGTGTAAATCAACACACAAGTGGATTTCCCTAGATTTCTTTCTCACTAAGACCAAGTTCCTAGGTATAATGTCGCACTTTGTATATGATCCGAGCATCCAACAATTTCCTTAACTCTTTCTGAATCAGGGGCTCAAGCATCGGTTGTACCTTCCCCAAATTTTGTTAAAACGACTTGACCACTTCTTTGAGTGGAATCGCATGCTAGATTATTCACGTGTCATAAGTTTTGAATCATCACATGTCCACGTGAATACATCTCGGTACTTCTTGAATAAGCAAATGAAAGCTTTTCATTCCTGTGGTGTGCGTAAAGTACCAACATTGACATACTTCAAATCCTTTTCTATTCCTAGATTTATTTTCTTGTGCGATAATGTTAATTTATGTAATTTCGCATTGAATGGTCCTCAAAAAAAATTATGCAATTCATACATATTTTCAAATGATACCATACCTTTCAGCATGAGGTTCTCTTTTCTTGCGTAGGCTACATCCTACAATGCTTTCTCGTGCTCGTCTTCATCGATAGTTGTATCTTTAAATACATCAATGTTTGCCTTAAAGTGCAGTATCTGTTGGTCATCATTGGAAATGCATAAATTAGTAATATTATCAGGGATGGATGGTTTATAAATAATTTATACAAAATAACCATCCCTAAGTGGTGATAACCTAGCAGTAGCATTTGTCAATGCATTTGTAGCTGCGTTGCGTATTCTAGGAACATTAATAATGTTAAAATCTTGGAAATGAAAAATTAAATGCCATACCTCTTGTTGATAACTTTTCAGGTGAGGTGAGGCAGTGTATAGTATCACGTACCTTTCATACGAAAATTTCTAATTCACCCACTACTTTGAGAACCACAACATTGAGGTTGATGGCTCTTTGCAAACCCAAGATGAGTGCTTTGTATTCTGCGGTGTTGTTTGTGCACTCAAATTCCAAGTGTTAAATCATATGTTTTCTCTGTTGTCGATCTACTAAAACACAACCATCTCCAGAGTCCTCCTGTGTTTTGGAACCATCAAAATATAATGTCCAAAAATCATATCTACAAGAACTATATGCTACACTAGTACTACTATTACTACTACTAACTATGCATATATCATTTTCACCAGTTGGACTAGGAAGGAGCTCAAACTGTGTGTCTGTCGGAACTTGGGATGGCTGAGCGAGATAAAGCACTAGATTAGCTTCCAAGAATAAATTTCCAAAGATGAGATATGAAAAATCCATTGGCTCATTTTCACCTTCTAAGTTACCATGTGCTTCATGTACTGCTATGAGTTGACCCAGATCTGATTGTTTCTACCCTTGTACGGAAGCCACAAATGTGACTAGTCTATCACAAAATACCCCTGTAGCTTTTCGGACCAGTCTCTACTTAACAATACACCATATGCTTTCGGAATGTCCACAATTAATATATGCATACATTGGTGAACTTGATGATTAGATTATAACTAAATAAGCACATTTTTTAGTTCACTGGTCACATGGACAAGAGTCCTATATAGTTGAATGATCTGTGCAACCATTTTAATCCACTTTGTGTTGATTTTCTTTACAACAGATAGAGGAATTACGTTTACTGATAAACCAAAATAAACTAAGCAATTTTGTACATTATAATTAAAAATTTCAAATGTTAACAAAAACAAAGGGCAAAGTATGCTTACATCAAATGTTAAAGCACTACATACAGACACCAAGGAACCAAAGGACTTACCAGATTTGGACCCATTATGTGAAAAAACATCAATACCTACGGCAGATTGTTAGAGTGCACATAGGAGCATGTGCCACTGGCTCGCGATCTTCTTTAATTCTAAGAGTGAGATATTTTTGTGAGCTTGATTCATCTCTTCAACTATGTTGTAATCCAGTGAGGGAGAGATTTCCGAAGTATTTAGGGGAGTTGGCTTGTCTACTACTTCTGAATGATGGACTTACTCTTACTGCTAACAGAAGTAATTTTCATTGTAACTTCATTTCCAGAATTTCTCTGAGTGTTCTGCATTGAGTTGACGAGAGGACTGATTTTCCTTAACAAATGTTCTTTTAATTTTTTTCTTCGTCAACTCTTGTGTGGAGGTCGGCCCTTGGCTTATCAAATTATATTGATTTTTTTGCATCTAGGTCGGGTCATCACTCAATGGATTCTTTTCAACACTGCTCTTTCCAGTTAAGAGTACGCAACTGAATATGTTCACTACATGCCCCATGCTTGGAGTCTATTCAGTCGCAACAGTTTCTTTGTTTTCTTCTGCAAGCTCGGTTTGCTCATCCATAAACATTGTATTAATAAAATGCGTACCAAGAGTGTTCATGTTGTGGTTCCTTTGTGGGAATGTCTTTTATTAATGATATTCTTGATGAAATGAACAACATTGGTCCATAACCATACTCTCAATATTTAGCACAACATTCGAGATTTACACATACTTGATTGTTTAGTTGCTGCTACTACAAGAGTTGGTAGTCCTTCTCATCAAGTTGAACATGGGAGGCTTGTGGCTCACGGTGGTCTCTCTTAACTTTTGTTTCAATTATGCCAACTCATTAGATAGAGACTTGATAGTGCAGGTCAATCTCTCAAGATCAATTGCTTCTTTCTCCTTTGCCTTGCTTATGGAGGCCTGAGACCTTTTCCCCGTGTCTTTGTATTCCTTTGTTGATTCATCATCTATGATGACTCCAATCACATGCAATTATTTTACAATTGTGATTTCCTCTTCAAAATTCACAGCTAAAGTTAGATTCTCAGTTCTTTTCATGACTTCTGTGATGCTTATTGGTAAGGCAGATATGAAATAATCAATAGTGATAGAGTCATGAGGTTTTGTGTTTTCCATAATATGTTCAAGATATGGTTAAACCTCTTATTGAAATCCTTCACTTTCTCTTTCTGCTCCATCTTGAGACTTTCCGGTTCTATTAAAAGCATGGCAAGTGTTTTATCATCAGTGAATTTCTTAAGAAATAGTTTCTTAAAACCCATCCAATTCTCAATCAAATTTGGAGGAAGGTTTTGATACCATACAACTACTCTTCCATTTAAAGTACATGAACAAAATTCATGCAACATCGTCATAACTTAGCTCAAGTGTTTGTAGATGTAAGTAGAAGTTGTCTAGATGTTCCTCCACTTTTATTGATTTATCAGGGGCATACTTCATTAGTATCTTCTCTAGGTTTCTCGGCATTTTGTGTAACACACCCAATAGTGCAAGTGGGCCCTGAGTCATCTAGTCCATATCTTGCTTCGCCATGTCTTCTTCATTGTTTTCCTCGTCTTCATCAGAATCTGATTGTTTTTCTTCTTCACCACCTAACCCATGAAAAGTATCATCTGAGAGTACCACGTTATCACCGTCACCATTGTTGAAGGTTGGAGGCTACTCTGATTTTTCTAAGTTTTCTTCAGAATCTGCTAACTCTCTAAGGGTGATGAGAACCAAATCTTCAACTATTAATACCACGATCCAAGTGGGGGTGGTTTGGTTCTTCTTTGGAAAATATGGAATATTATGTACTTTGGGTATCAATCCACTAGCTCTTGCAAATTTACAAGTGATGGGACGGACGGCCTGGATCTAGTCGTAAGATATTTCACAAGTTTGTATACTCTTGGGCTGGGAAGAATTTCCAACTTCAGGAATATGAACAGGGGAGGTGTTGAGAAGATTAATGTCTTGACCAAAGGAAGTAAGGTTTGGGTGGGTGAGGTTATCAACCATAAAAATTCGGTGTCCCTCCTTCTAGCCCCAAAAATGTTGATGGTGTTGGACCTGCCAACATTCAGGGGGTCTCCCTAATATGTGGTCCCAATTAGACCTCACACCATTTGGGATGAGAGTCCCATCCAAAATCTGACCCAGTTGTCAGTTATCTTAAAGATATGCCTTGGCTCTAATTGTCAACAAGAGAGAGGAGTGTGAATGTGCCTTCGAAAAGAAAGGGGGTGTGCCTCGTGAGTGTTCAGTCGTATGTGCGTCAAAGTTCTTTCACTATGGAGAGGAGGAGAAGTGAGCCTCTAAGAGAGGATGTAGTAGTACCACCCTATTAGAGACACATAGGAACAAGAAGGGTTCATACGACATTAAGCGAAATAGTCCACATAGATGCAACGGTCATTACAACCAATGTAACAAGGAAAATTTGTCTAATATCCAACGGAATAGTCCACGAGGATGCGACATCGATAATAGAAATTACAACACGTTCTCAATATGATAAGTATTAAAATAAATGAAATATCTTAACTAATTTAGCACAGATGAATGCAAACATGAATTACAAATACTCACAGAATAGTCTTACAAATATCCATAACCCATGCATAAAGAACATGTTGGCCCATAAGGCTTCTTATCTTAAGTAAAATTCCAAAGACACATGTATACAATGAACACCACTAGATCCAATAGTGGAGTCTTGGAGCCACTCCTTGCTCCTCAAAATAAGTAGCTCCAATAGTGGAGTGTTGGAGCCAAGGTAAAAATTCCTTTGATCTTACAATGAGGGTGTATATTTAATAATGATGAGGTGGTGCTTCACCTTCCTTGTGACTCTTTAACTACCCTCATGACTGTTTGACTTCCTATGAATTTTCAAATTGACATAACTCTTCATATTCCATACATGTCCTTTGGACTTTCACTTTACAGCACATCTTTGAAACAAGAATTACATAATCCACCATAATGGTGTGGCATGTGGCAACTCATCAAATGACATGACATGACACTGCTAACATGGACTGATTGATGATGTAGAAATGTCAAGCCACTGATTATGTTGTGTGTTGAATGTTTGCTCGAGATTGCTCTTCTTTCCACCTCTGCATGGCTTGGTGGTAAGGAATATTCAATGGTCTCAAGTCTTGAGTTGTAATCACAAACAGGTGTCCCTTTTCTTTCTCTCGATTGATCAGCTTTCATACTCAGATAAAAATAGTTCTTTCAACAAATTTCCCTTCTTCATATCCTTCTTCATCATCTCTCCATGGTATGATAAGGTACATGTATCTGCAATTCACTCATGACAAGATGACATCCGTATGGAAACCCCTAGTTTAAGATAGTGCATATTGATCCATTGGTTGAGCCTCAACTGGGTGACAAGCTGGGAGAAGGGCTCATTGACTGCATAGTTGTGTAGCTCAAGTAGGAAAGGGTGAACCTTGAGCCTTGATATTGCGCAATGTGCAGTCCAGGCTAGGCTGAGGAAGAAAATTGTGCAATTTTGGAGGTCAGCGTGACATGCTGATGGGATGAGCACTGGATCAACACATTATGTAGTTTTGGGAGATAGAGAAGACTAGGCCATTGTGCAATTGCACAGCTCAGTGGCTCAAGGGGTGAGCTTGAGGCTAGAGACGTCACAATGTGCAGTTGAGGCCAGGTTGGGCAGATGGATAAAGCAATTCTAGGAGCCAAGGTCGAGGCTTGAGCACTAGAACTATGTAGTGTAGTAGTGTTTGGAAGCCTAAACTGTGCATAACCCGTGTCAAGAGGAAAGGTCACAACTATAGGACTGATACTATGAAATGCATAGTTTAGGGAGGCCATGAGTGCCTAGGTTTCTTAGTTGTGAAGATTTCCAAAAAATGGATAAGTGCGAGAATAGTGAGGCTTATGTGAACAATGACAAGACTTTGACTATGATCACACACTTAGAATACTTGATGACACAACAACATAGATCATCCAGGACACATGAACAATCAATTTCCGTTAGTGTGACATCTTTACGACAAGTGTGACACTAAAGATACACTTTGCGACGACTGTGACAACACTTGTGCAACCGTACTTGAAACTTTGGAAATGAGTGTGACATATGCTTACATGGTTATATTAACTCACTTACACATAGGTAGCCCCTTGAAACCACCTAAATAGGCTTAAACATATTGTGTGACAACTATGCGAAAAGGAAACATTTTTCATATCTTGCGAAAGGAACCAAAACACCTCAAGAAAACACACAGAATGAGTGTCAGTGTTTTCGATGACAATGTACAAGACCAAGGAAGGCTCTAAAATTGAGCATAGGCCAAAATTTTGGAGGGTGTTGTAGAAGCAACAACATATTTACAGAACTACCTACATGATTTTGTGCATGATTGTTTGTTGTGCACCAATGCTACTAGTTAAGTGGTGTATTCTTACACACTTGGAATAAGTGTTCATGTAAATGTTTATGTGATATGAGTGATGTAGGGAAATCCTTGTATTGCTTGTAGCTTGTATAGCATGGCTTGTTTCAATATTGAATGTAGATGTTGACTATTTCTATATGTTTATTTTGGTTATTATATTTTCCTTATGGGTGTTTGTTATTAGTGGTTAATACCTTTCTAGTTCAAGGAATGGGATGTAGCACATGGGGATGCCTATTTGAAGCTTTTAAGGGCTATTATCTCAATACAAAATAGAGCATCCATGTTCAATACTTGAAATGGATGAGTTCAAAGGCAAAGATCTTGTGTAGACCTTGTAGATAAAGGATTTGTAGCTTTGCTAGAGATTCATGTGCTTGGTGATTGCTTTCTCGTACCAATTGTAGCACTGTGATTACTTATGGTATGTTGATTCCTTTCTTGTGAAAGTGGGTGCTAGGTGTATCTCTATGATTGAATGGATATGTATTGATTGTAAGATTGCCTATATATACATGGTATATTTATAAATGCGAAAATTAGAATTTATAAAAATGGCAGATGCTTATATGATTAATGGTTTTTAACTAACCTTTGAGATTGCAGATGCATTAATGTTGTTAACCCTGGAAAAGAGGTTCATTATAATTAATTCTGATAATTTTGGTAAAAACCCATTTTTAAACCTCTAAAGGCATGATTGTAAATGAAATAATATGCTCACATGCATGGAAATCATGATTTTTGAAAATTATGTTGAGATGTAAAACATGCATATTTATGTCCTACATTTTGAGAGATGTGACTAATGAATAAGTTGAGATATTTTTGTAATTGTAGGATGGCATGCTTCATATAGAATGGAAAGGCAACAACAATATGTACTTTTTCTTAATTATATTAGCAACTAAATGTAAGTTTGAGTGCATAAAGAGATTAATACATGAAGAAAAGAGTAGTTGCTAAGATCTCTCAGACACATGAGACAACAAGGTGTAATGCTAGAAGAAAAGGAAGAGGAGGGGGAAATCCCTCAAGACCCACTAATAAGCATTAAATGATTCCTACTTGGAGAAATTGGAAGGGCGGTACAAGTTTAAAAAGGTTCCCATGAAATCTTAAAGAAGGCTTGGGCTCTGCTTTCACTCATAAAACATTGAAAACACTGGAATCCGTGGGGATTGAGTTGTTATGGTTGTTGAATATTTTGATTTTTGGTGTTCCTTGATTGATCTTATGTTTGATTTTCCACTTTCATTGTTGACTTTTGCATGGTCGTGCTGCCTTTGTTTGTGGTTTTATATTGTTGTCATGAATTTTAGTCTTTCTGTCATTTTCCTTTTTAAATTTTTTCTTTCGAAATTCATGCTTGGAACTCGAGGAAAACTTGTTGGGTGTGGCAAGGAGACCAGGAAGCTCTGGAAGCGAGCTGAAGAGGAGCAACGGAAAGTGTGACCTGAGAGAGGCCTTGCACATAGTTAAAGCATGTGAATCAAAATTAGGAATGAAAGGACGGGGAAATGTGAGATTGGCATGAGTAATAACATGTTAAGGATGTTCCATGTAATGAGGAATACCAAGTTGGATGATGGGTCAGAAGATCCCAAGTTAATAGCTTACAAGAGCACCTGACTGGATCAAGGATGACTTCTCCGCATACTAGTTAGGGTTTGCTAACTAGCTTATAAAAAAAAAATCAAAACAAATAAGGTTCAACTGAGGCCAGGGCCAACCACTTCACGTAGTAGTCTGGGGTCAGGCTGACTAGAGTGAACACCCTATTGGTCAAGAGTCAAAATGATCAACTTCCCTTTCAAAAAGTTCAAAGTAGAAAGAAACTTGACTAAGGGTCGGGTGGACCTTGGAGGCACAAATATTAATGAAGATAGGTTCTCGTGGCTTTTTGTTGAACCACAATAAACATGCCATGGAAAATTAATAGGATTTGTATATGTAATGGAAAATGCATACTAAAATAACACCCACTCACATATAGGTGGCATATATTAAATATAAATAAATGATTATAGATATACCCTCATAGGGCCTAGCACCACTCAACCTGGTTTTACATTGAATTAGCGACCTTTTATAAACTTGCAAGCTTACATTTAAATATAAGAAGAGAGAGCATCGTGGATCATTTCAGATCCATGATTCTCTCCACATCATTCTAAATGCATGCTTGAGATGGAAAATACATAACAAATCCATCAGTGCTTATACAAAATTTGAGGAAAATCGCATCACCGTAGCCATGTTCACTAGCACGAATCAAATAGGAAAGGTGGAAAAGGAAAGGGAAGAATTCTAGTAAAATAATTTCTTTTCCTGATGTATGTTTTCTTGTATATAGAGATTTGTTTAAACTCTTGTTATATTTGACAAATTACAAGTATATTATAGTTATGGATGAGTGGACGGTGCTATGCTAGCCAAGTGGATTCGTTGGGTCCATGGGAAATGCATAGTAAAATGGCACAAAGGAAGTTCTCTCAACCTTAACCTTAATTACACATGTAATTATGTAGTGCATACATGATCATGTTGATGAATATATATAAATATAATATTATATATATTATAACCATATATATATATATATATATATATATTCCATGGTGTCTGACAGGGTTTATTAGGTGTCATTCTTGTGGAAGAATGAATATTTAAAACTATTTGATGAAGATATGAATGGCATATAAATATTTTTGGATGCGTGATGAATCAATTGGGTAAGAAGTAGCCATAGATGAATTATGATTTTATATCATGTGAATATGACTCTTATATTGTTCCTATGTTTACATTATGAACAAGTGATGCAGAACAATGAGGCTTGAAGACAAAAGACTTCAATTTTATTCCAAAAATACAAAAAGTTTACAAGCAAAGGAGTGGGATCCTTTAGTTGTCACTTTACAAAGCTTTCTAGATAGGATTTGAGCTAGAATTCAGGGATTTGGATTATCTTGTAATAAATTTAAGTAGTTTAGCTTAGTTGAGATTCTTGAGGAGAATATCATGTGGATTAGATAAGATTAGGTAGTTTCGATCCATTGAATAAGGATTTGATTGTTGATGTAATGGTGTTTATCTAAGTTTTGAATGAATGTAAAGGGATTTGGATGTGGAGGATTAGACTGTAAAATTTTGGAAGTCTCTCTGTATTTTTGTGTATTCTGTGCATAAATGGTCAATCCTGGAGGTTTGAAGTTCCTTCGAAATATCATTGAGTGTTTTTTATTTTCAGTTTGGCCTTTAAAACTAGATTTTATATAATTTCGTGTTATCGAGTTTAAATCTTCATTCACTGTGTATTGAGTTAATCAGGATGTATTTCAAACCCATAGAGTTTAATTAGCGATATCTTGAATATAACTTAGAGGTGGTTTAAACTTGGCGGAATGAGGAAAAACTAATAAATTTGCAAGAGACTCAAGAAAAGGTATGAACCGTTCGATCGACAGATCCAATTGATCTAACAGTTATTGCATGCCTACAAGTGTAGGTGTTAGATAGAATAGAAAGGCAGTCTTCGTAGGAGAAAGTTATTTTTCACGCGGTCTTGAGGTGGTAAGTTGTATTTGGAAAATTCACGTGATTCCACTTAGCAGCTAACATGTAGATCATTAAACATCACGCAAGAGTCCATGCAAGATTATGCGTCAACCGTTGAATCAAGCGGGATTGATCAATGGTGGAGATCATCCATCTAGTTTACGAGCGGGGAAAGAAATAATCGTCGAATTGAGTGTTGATATCGACGGCGGAGAATTAATGCGATACAAGTTTTTGGAATGGCGGATGCGAGAACGCTATGAACTGTAGTTTTAATTCTTTTCGATTCTGTGTGAAAAGTGAAGGTTTTCCATATTTCAGGTAAACTTAAAAGTTCTGTTGTTTAAGCAGAATAACTAAAATTAGAGGTTAACGACTGATATTCCAAAGGAAACCCGAGAAGAAGTCCCACCTGAACTTGAAGAGATTATTTGTGTTTTTGAACGATTATCCTTAACACCTGCACCCAGACCAGCATTAATGGTATCAAAGCAGCTTGTTGATACTGATGAGGATCTCAAAGATCAGGGAAAGAAATCCAACATGGCTTTCAGAGTTGGAGGAAGGTGTGGTCAAACAAGAGGAAGACTAGTTGCAAATGCTGAAGTGTTGGAAGCTATGCAACAGATGCAAGCTAGATTGGAAGCAGTGGAAATGGGAAATTAAGGAGATGCAAATGTTGGAGATGTCAATGAGCCTAAACATGAAGCTGCAGAAGCAGAGGAACCTGCAAAAATTACTCCTAAAATGAGATTCTTTAAATTAATGTTAGGATCCACATCTAAACCCAGACTTAAGGGTTCAATTTATGCAGGAGGTTTAAATCCTGAGGAATTGATAGACTGGATTAATAGCATGGATAAATTCTTTGATTATGAAGAAACGGAAGAAGGAAAGAGAGTGAAATCTACTGTCACAAAATTGAAAGGACATGAAGCACTTTGATGGGATGGAGTGCAAGCAAAAAGAAAAAGACATCGTAAGCAGCCAATTAAAATTGGAACAGGAAGGTGGCAAAATTGAGAGGTAATTTTTTGCCAAGTGATTATTAACAAACATTATTTAGACTCCCGGATCCAGGTGATTATATTGCTTTAAATGGAATTCATGCACAGTTAAGTCGCATGATGCCGCCACCTGCTCTGCAGCATGGAGCCCCAGACACAGAACGGAGGCGGGTAGAATGTTTTAATGGCTTTGGGACGGCGCAGGACAGCGCCATTAATGGTGGACGAAGCCCAACGCAGTCTGCGGAGCATTATTTACAGGCAGCTACTCAGTGATTTTTCCATTATGCATTTGGTCGAGGATTACTCTGTTTGGTTCGTTCTGTGATTTGTGGGTGAGGCCGAGAGGGAGCCCCGCCTCAGAGGGGAAATTCGAGCTGGTTCTGGCTCGAATTGGCAGCCCTTCCACTCGTCCTGCATTCTTCGCTCTGGAATTCCTTCAACGACTTGGGGTAAGTGCTCCATTCACTGTCATTTCAGTTATACAGGCTTTGTCTCTCAGTTTCGTGTTTCCATTGTCTTATGTTCTGTTTCTCATTTCAGTTCGGGGTCCTCGGATGCTCTGAGGCACAATTCCGGCTTCTACACTGTTTCGTTTAAAGTCACAGTCATTGTTTGCACCATGAAGCGACCTAGGAAGCGTTCTCGCTCCGGGGAAAGACCTGGTAGCAACAAACGACCCTCTGCTCGCCCTCAGTCCACTCCTCTGCTCACCACCATCAACCTCACTTCTTCCCCTGAGGATCCTCCTACCAGTAACCCCACTCGCCATTCGATTCCCAATAGTGCATTCCAATCCACCCATTTCAAATTTCAAAGCAATCTGAACCGCCCTCTGATATCAGCCCAGATAACCATCCTAATGACAGAGGAAATCAACCAGGTGCCTCCTATATCATGCATTGACCCCAATTCTTCTAATAGCAGTGAGCGTTCCTCTACCCAAATCTCCATGGCCGCCAAGAGGGAAGCTGAACCAGTGATTCAGGTCGACTCGCCCTCCCTAATTCCTCCCCTGAGTGACTGCATCAACCTAATCCTGGATCCCGACGCTGGCACCACTGATAGAACCCAGGAGGGCAACATGTTGAATGAAAAAGACGGGCTCAGCCATGAAGACGCGTGTCAGCAGGCCGAGGAGACACAGGGGGAAGAGGATAATTGAACAGGTGATTCCTAAGTTTGCTCTTTTTGGTTTTTGGGAGGCTGCTTCGAGAGCATGGCCCAGTTTTGAGAACTTTCTTGCTGCGGCCTATGCTAATGTCTTGGTCCAGGGTTACTAGTCCTAGTCATATGCTTAGTTTCAGTACTCTCTCTCTCAATATCTTTGTAATGCCAATGTATTTGGTTGTTTGTTCTGTTAATCTGGCTGTCAGTTTTGATGAGATCCCCAGCTCTTCTGTAATGGGGAAATTTTGTAACATATATGATGTGCAGGCTCCTGCAGCTGCCCCCTCTTGTAATTTTATTACGTTTACCATTTAATAGAAATAGCATAGCTTTTACCGAGAAAAAAAAAAAACAAACATTATTTAGACAGATGCATAATCTTAGACAGAGGTCTTTGATAGTGAAAGAATACACAGAGGAATTTTACAAAGTGAGCATAAGAGCTGGACAAATTAAAGATACAGATGAGAAAGTTGCAAGATACATAAACGGTCTCATAATGGAGATCCAAGATGAGATAAGTTTGATGTCTCCTAAAACAGTAGAAGAGGCTTATTAGATGGTATTGAAGGCTAAAGAAAAACTCATGAGGAAGAAATCTGCCAGAAGTAGAGGTACTTTCTGAGGAAGGGGAAGTCAAGGTGGTAGAGGAAGACCTACAACACCTATAGATGTATCTAGCAGTAGCTGGAGTCAGCATACACCCACAGAAGGTGATCCAAGTTGCAGAAAGATTTTTTTCAGAGGAAGATGAGGCAGAGACAAATGAAGAGAAATCAGATGTTACATATGTCATAAGATGGGACACAGAGCCTATGAGTGCCCAGAAAACACAGGAACAAACCAGAGAAATGTAATTGTTTCTAATACTGAAGAAGAAGCAGAAAAGGTGACAAAAGAAGAAAATGTACCAGGGAAAGGGGAATCTTTGGTAGTTAACAAATTTTTCTCAAAGCTAGCAAAGGAAGTTGTTGAACCAACACAGAGAAATACTTTGTTCAGTACTCTGTGCAAGGTTCAAGGAAAATGTTGTCAAATGATAATTGAAAATGGCAGTACTGATAATTTGGTCTCTACAGAAGTGGTGGAGAAGTTGAAATTAAAGGCAAAGAAACATCCAACACCTTATAAGGTGTCATGGCTTCAAAAAGGACATCAGTTGTTAGTGAATGAACAGTGTGAAGTGGAGTTGCAGTTGGGCAAATACAAAGAAAAAATTCTATGTGATGTGATGCTTATGGATGTGTGTCACATATTGTTGGGAAGACCTTGGCAGTATGATAGAGGAGCTATGCATGATGGGAAAAAGAACACATACAAATTTGGTAAATATGGTGTTAATCATACATTGTTTCCTATGGAAGAAGAGGGTGCATCAAAAAAAATCTAATCCAAAGACTTTATTGCTGAGTGGAAAAGAATACTTGTAGCAGATTGAAGAGGATGAGGTAAATTTTGCATTGATTTGCAAACCCAAGGTAATAATGACTTCCACTAAAATTTCTGATTTGCCAATTGAAATTCAAGAGATGTTGGAGAATTATTGTGATATCATTGTAAATGATTTGCCTAATGAGTTACCACCCATTAGAAAAATCAGTCATCATATAGATTTGATTCTACGGGCAAATCTACCAAATAAAGCAGCTTATAGTATGACTCCCACAGAAAATGAAGAAATCAGGAAATAGGTTCAGGAACTATTAGATAAAGGACTAATTAGAGAAAGTTTGAGTCCTTGTGCAATGCCAATAGTGTTGAGTCCAAACAAAGATGGAGGCTGGAGAATGTGCACTGATTTAAGAGCCATCAACAAAATAACAATCAGGTATAGATTTCCTTTACCTAGAATTGAAGATTTGATGGATTGTTAGATTTTAGGCTTCTATGGAAGTTTTTTTGCAGTGGCATGATCCGGATTATCCACAGTTTTGTGTTCATTCTGTCGACGTTTCAAACCCCAAAGAGGGTCCATCATCTGGACTAATTCAGATAGAATATGAATGAAAGCTTATTGAGAGAAGAGTCTATTGACCTGCGAATAAATAAACCTAGATCCCTAATTTTTAAGGAAGCCAACACTTATATGTATGATTTCTAATTTATTTTAATT
>APFE031439151.1:46761-88798 GCA_000404065.3 Pinus taeda | reverse complement strand
CATTGTCAGTAGGCATCGCGTTCTCGCTGCATTAGAATACAAATTGGCAAATGACCCATACTATAAGAATGTTCGTATTGATACCAATGCACTGGAATCCTTACCAGCAATCCCCACTGACGTCTCCTCCTCCCTTCACCATTCCAATACTGCAGAAACCGCTGTCCCCCTTCCACTTGAACCCCCCCATGAGCTCACCGAAGATTTCACAAACCCATCCGTTGACCAAACATCATCATTCATCCCCATCATACCTAATACAAATACAGAAATCCAAGAAATCCACCATTATTTTCATGCTTACAACCACCAATCTGATACTACAATTGAGTGGCCAACAATTGGTTCATCGCCAGTCAACGAATACAACACAGAAGGGCTACTCTCTATGGCTTTCCCTGCCCTTTTCCCAATAGGAGCTGCAATGCCGAATCAGCCAAGAATGAAAGCAGTGCAATTACATGAATATGCACTCCATCTCATACGTTACTACGATAACAGATTTGGAAAGCACCCACGCTTTCGTTATTACATATATAATCTCATGATCCGGCAACAACATCGTTTTTTGTGAAAAAGAACATCACAGATAACTTTCCAGTATCTATTCAGGATCTAAGCCTCCGCTTACAGCAGTTTTCGGATGAGCAGTTGGCAGAGCAAGTCATGCGCTTCGGTAGCTCTTTACGTGGAACAAGGTCATTTTTGCACAAAGCTAAAAATGAACTAACGGACATGATATCTCAACTCAGCTGCCCGACGTTCTTCTTCACATTGAGTGCATCTGATACAAAGTGGCCTGATCTTCATGCAATCATGCCCGGATGTCTTCCTTCTGATATTGCAAAACAACAAAAGTGGAGAAATGAAAACATTGTATCTTACCCACATTTAACATCGTTGTATATGCACCATAGTTCACAGCATTTTGTGAGATTATCTTGGAGAAACACTTGAATACAAAAGATTACTGGTACAGGTACGCATTCTGCCGCATTTTTTTTTCCCTCCAAGAACGCTAAACAACATTCCTCACCTATTGCAAAATTAACTTACAAAAACGCATGCTTGATAGGTATGAATGGCAACACAGGGGTTCTGCGCACATCCATGGTTTCCTTTGGATCGAAAATGCACCTGATATGGAGAGCCTCAACTGGGAAGACACAGAAGCAGTAGATATTGCAAGGCAGTTCTTCGACAAATATATTTCCGCTTGGAACCCTCGTGCTCCTTCAACTTCAAGCCAACCAAATGCTAGGCCAGATCCCAAAGACCCTTGTCTATTGTACACACAGCAAATATTCAGTACCAATCCTTCCAGTGACTATGAACAACTCGTCAACTGTGTTGAATGTCACACAAAATGCTCAGAAAGCACGTGCCTAAGAAAAAAAGGGTCCTCGCTCCAATGTCGTTATAAAGCACCATGGGAATTACACCCAAAATCGGCCTTATTCATTGACTCCAGTGGCCAGAAAACATACACCCCTGCTCGCAATGACGATCGACTCAATAGCCATAACCCTACCATCCTATCTATTTGGCATGCAAATGTTGACTACCAACCAGTGCTCTCCATACACGCTGTGCAAAAATATATCGCCAAATATGCATCCAAAGCAGAAAAAAAAATATGAAAGCTTCCACCAAATGCTACGTAGAATTGTCCTTGCTTCACCCACTGCTGACCCAGCAACATCCGCATTTCGGAAATTTCTTGCTGAAACCCTTGTTGATCGTGACATTGGAGCGCAGGAAACCTGCCATATGCTGCAAAAATTGCCCTTAACATTATGTAGATGGCCATTTGTTTCCTTAAATGTAAGCGAGAAAATTCTTCTGCGCCTTCCGTAAACGGTTGCCACCTCCACTACATCCCCATAGACCATAAACACATATATCCAGCGCCCTTCCACCCTAGAGGCCACATCACTAATAGAATTAGCAAGGTCCTGGTCATATGATCCTCGTCGTAAAACAAACAAATGGAAACAAAGGCCTACAAAAGCAATTGTTCGGGTCATACCACGTTACTCCTCCATACCATCCATAACTGAACCTTGCTACGCTGACTTTTGCAGGGTTGAACTTATGCTATACAAACCTTTTCACCATATCGTCCAGGATATAGGAGATTCTCCTACAGAATTCACCGCAAATTGGGAGACATTTCGTCCATTCTACAATCCTTGGCATCAACACCGCACTCTATCTGATTTTGAGGTTGTCACAGATGATACCTCAGCTATAAATGAAACCAGTGCAGCAGACACCATGGAAATAAATGAATGGGAATTACTTTCCCAATTACACCCGACAAATGAGCTTCTCATAAATGATCTTGACATGCTTGGTCTTCGTGGCTTTGATGACACCCATAACTGGAATCATACCACTATCCCGTTGGATCTACAAAATAGTGCAATACAATTCATTGAGAATAGCCGCTCCATCCACCAGATTCTTCAAACACATCAACATATCCTGGCGACCCTTACTACATTATCTCTAATGCAAAGAAAAGCTCTAAATATTATTTCTACTCATTTTTTTGGTAAGGATTATTTAGCCGCTCTGAGAATGATAATACAAGGCACTGCTGGTACGGGAAAATCCCTCCTCATTAAATGCATCAAAGATATGCTCGTGGGCTTGGCAAGTCCGGGACCTTCGCCAATCATGCTCCTTGCTCCTACAGGGATTGCCGCCTTCAACATACAAGCATTGACAATCCATTCTGCTCTGCACCTTCCTCTAAAGGATCTTACGCCTTTAGAAGGTAATGCTCTTGCAAAATTCCAAGAAGAACTCAAACATATAAGATACATACTAATCGATGAAATGAGCTTCATTGGGCCAAAGCTTCTCAGCCATATTGATGAATGTCTTCGCGAAGCATTTCCCCGCCAAAGAAACACCCCTTTCGGTGGTTGTTCCATAATATTGGTTGGTGATCTCGGTCAGTTGCCACCCATCAAAGACATTCCTCTATATGCAGGGACGAGCCATGGAAGCGCACTGTGGAACACCTTCAACATAGTCATCACATTAGACACGATATTTCGTCAACAAGGCGATGACATCGCACATGTTACTTTCAGAAACATTCTCCAGAACATTAGAGATGCAAATCCAACAATCAACGACTACAACGTACTCATGTCGCGCACAGATTCCTTTTTGTCGGAGGAAGAAATATGTTCGTTCCAGGATTCCATGCATCTGTTTCCAACAAATGCTCAGACAATGGTCCATAATAAGCAAATGATGAAATCTCTAAACACTCTGATTGCAAGATCCATTGCTGAAGATGACAACACATATTCCAGTATTTCCTCTGAAGACGAGCAACTTGAGTGAATTGTATTGCTATGCAATGGCGAAAAAGTTATGCTGACTTCCAACCTTTGGGTTTCGGCCGGACTTGTTAATGGTTCCCTCAGAAAAATTGTGACCATATTTTACAAAGAAACGACTGCACCACCACAAATTCAAGCATTTGTTGTCGTGGATTTTCCCAAATACATTGGGCCTCCTTGGGATGAAAGAAACCCCACTCACTTACCTATTACAACAGTAAAAAGAAATGGATGTGCACAAATTCCATTGAAGATGGCTTGGGCTTTAACCATACATAAATCTCAAGGTATGACACTTCCAAAGGCAACAATTGACATTGGAAAAACAGAACGTCAAGGTCTCACATTCACAGCTCTTTCAAGAGTCCCTTCTCTACAGGCTCTACGAATTAACCCCGCATTCAGTTTCGATCGTTACAGTAAAATGAAGGACAACAAAAACATTGCTCGCAGAAAACACGCAGAAGACATTCTTCGTTCAATGCCGCCTCCAGATATTCTGCTCCAACCCATGCTTTGACATCAACAAAAGGTTCCCTCCATTTAGTTGCCTAATTCTTTTTCATAGCGTGCTTTTCATATCTTTCAACATCGACCAACTTTAGTCAATGTTGGTCAAATGATCAAATATTAGAATGTCGTTATATTATCTATACATCTCATTCTAACCTTTTCCTTCTTTTGCAACAGGCCACATGGAATGAGAAATAACCTACCTCCACAATGACAAGTAGCCTGGCAAGCAAAAAAAAATGCAATTTCAGCTGCGCATTAACCTCCAAGTGGTCTTCAGCCTGACATTATTCACCATGCATTTTCCACTGACAATATATGGTTCCCCATAGCAAAGGTAACTTCATTTCCATTTTTTCCGGCTTCATTTTGACACAACTCGCCTGCAAAGCATTACTGATACATTTCCGCAACTGGTTTACATATTCCTAATTCTAACAAAACATACATTTCGCAGGTCCATTGCTGCTTCTTCATGTCTTCGCTTCCTCCACCATGTTTTCCTACAACTTCAAATATGAAATGACAAGCACAATCTTCTTAACGCTATTGTGTTCCTTCTTGGACCTATCTGGTTACAATTCACTGTTTGTATTTTCCATTTCAAACTTAAAAAATGATGTTTCAACATCAATTACCATTTCATTGCTTGTGTCCTCACAACTATTTGTGTTTTTCATTTCAGACTTGGAAAAAGGATGTTACAATACACTATTTGTATTTTCCGTTTCACACTTAAAAAAGGATGTTTTGGCATCAGATACCATTTTGCTATTTTGAGTCCTCGCACCTATTTGTGTTTTCCATTTGAAACTTGAAAAAGGGATGTTTCAAGATCAATACCATTTTGATAGTTTATATCCTCACGCCCATTTCATTGTCAATGGGTTTTAACATATTCTATTGGAATAATCAATTGACCTTATTTAATATACTACATGTTTTCGGTATATCTTCCTACTAATTTAATTTCCGTTTTGGATAATCGTTTCTTGGGTGGCCCTGTCCAAATCAATATGGTTGCCCGGTTGTTGTTCACGTTGATTCATTCATTTGTCTTCCCCTTTAACTCCACAATTTTTACCGGCAGCAAACAAAGGCCTCTAGACGAGTTCAATGCATATTTGCAGCTACTTGCATTCCTTTTCAGCGGTTTCGACATGCCTTCCTCAAATTAAAACTCGTCATCGACGCCCCTTCCTTTCACAAAAAAAACTGCTAAAGACTATTCACGTTTCAATATTCTTACACATACTGTGCCTTACGGCGTTTCCTTTGCATCCTTGGCTGCAAATGCTAGTATAAGTTTAAATTATATAAGCCTCAATGTGGGTTGGGTTGTTGGAAGGTTTAGAATTTTCAATTAACTTTTCCAATAACAAGTTTTAAAAATGTATTTAATACACTCTCTTTACTATTTTTAATAATATTAGTTAAAGTTTTTATATTTTAAATATAATTAATTAATATCATAGATAATTATAATTTTTTTAAGCTTTTACTTGATTATAAAGAAATTCGATAACATTGCATTATATTTATAATGCATATAAAGGAATGATATAAAGAAGTTAGCTTTTACGAAAAGAATAATTTTGAATATAAATTATATATTCAAATTTCTTTAAACTTTTACTTGATTCATTTTTATAATGGTAGTATAGGTATAATTAATTGATAAAAAAATTAAAAATGTACAAAGACATTATTTTTTCACATAAACTATTTTCAATCAAGAAAAAGATTATATGAAAAAAAACGCTCCATAGGTTTCAAATTTTATGACAAACAGTACAATAACTATTATTGTTACCAAGTTGCAACAATATGACGAAGAAGATCTATTTTATTATTATTAAAAAAAAATGCTCCAAAGGTTTCAAACTTTATGACAAACAATACAATAACTATTATTGTTAGCAAGTTGCAACAATATGACGAAGACAATCTATTTTATTATTGTTATTAACTTGCAACAATTTGAGAGACAAGATCTATCAGGTCACACCTCACCATGTGTAACATGTTGACGAGAATAATTTTAAACCCAATGTATTTATAGAGAATTCGTCTATGTATTTCTAAATGAGTAAACAAATATTTAAGAAATCAACGAACTTGTTAACCAAGCCACCCACATAGTGAGGGCTACTTGAAAGTGCAATCATTATTTGCCTTGCGAAATGGAGGAAGCTTTCTTAACCAAACAAGGGTGACAACTAGGAGAAGCATTGCTTCATGTACGTTGATTGGGATCCAAGCAAAGAGATGAAAGAAAACTATGAAAAAATATCATGATTTGAAATTCCTTGCAAAGGAAAAGTGAAAATAATCCAGACAAAGATAGTTAGTAGTCATTGAGATTGAATAACTAGGAAAATCCAAGTGCTATGGCAAAGGAAGAGAAATCAAAGAGATAATGGCTTTTAGAAAAGACATTGAAATTCATCTATTATCTATTGGTTTTGAATTGCAATAAAAAATTATCCTAACAAAAGAAAAATGTACCTCCTTTCATATTTGAAAGAAAATACATTTTGTATATACACACTTAGACGTGTGAATTCACCTGGATCTGCCTAGATTCATGTATGGAAAATTATAATTACAAGTACATTTGCTTATAAAGCAAAACAAAAATATCATCCCAAAGGGACCTTGAAGAGGCAAAAACTAAAAAAAAAGTGAAAATGAAACTATAATATAAGGGGGAAGATCAAGTAATTTAGAAATCACTTATCTTCCCCTTATTTCCTTTCTTTTTATGAACCATTTTCCATTCCCAAGCTTTAGATCCACTGGAACCACAACCATATGAGTAACGAATGTCTATGGAGGATGTTCTTTGTCCGAATCTGAGCTATCTGATATGTGAACATGATTTGTTCCTACAGAGACATCCTCTTTGTGTACTAAATATATATGTTGATTTGACTCTTGATTTTCTGCTAAAACTGTCCCACTGTGATGTAGGGTAGTATTATCATTCTTATCTTGTATGCTCATCTTATTTGATAGGATTCTTCATATTTTCTTCACCTTCTTCATCAACGAAATGTGGATTTGAATACTACCATCCCTTTGCTTGTGCAACTTTTTCTTTTTTGGATTATTTTTATCCCGTGGGCATGTGTTCAGAAGATGTCCCATTTGAAAACAAAAACGACATCTGAATGTCATATTATCATAATCTAAAGGTTGTAACCACTGGAAATTTTGATGTTTCAATATTATGTTATCTAGTAAGCCTTTTCTCAGGTCAATCTCCACACATATCCTAGCTAATGTAAATATATCTTTCTTTGTTATTTCCATATTCCTCTTTTTGAACTTGCCCAAAGTATTCACAATGCCCTCTAGAACCTGACGATGAAAGAAAGGAATAAGGAGGTTTGGGTGTCTCACCCAAACTAATAGAGTTGTTACGACCATATTTGTTACATCAAATTCTGGAAACCATGGAGTAATAAATATCTCTGCTCTACCCCAAAACCATGGCCCTTCATTTCATGCATAATACAAATCCTTATGTGTGTCAAATTGTATAATGAAAAAAATCCTTGGAACATAAATATATGTCATATTTGGGTGTCCAGGAGGAAAAAATCCGCTGGTGTAAGTCTTCTAATTTGGGCCAGAAGCCATTAAATATACATATAACCACCTTTCTATAACAATATATGAATAAATAATTTACTTCTAGAAGATTTACTTCCAAGGCGAGTGGTTTCTCCATTTGGTTAGCTATGTAGGGACTTGGAATGCTTTGTGTCTGATTTGTATGGAAAGAAGATTTCCCTATCATAACATCTTTGAATAGGAAGATTTTCCATTTGGTTTCCTCGATCATGAAGCTCTAGATCTTGAGGATCCTCCTCTCATTCTTGTGTTTATAATTAAAGTTGATTTTCTACTGATATTATAATCTTGGATTTGGTAATAATCGTTGAGGACCTCCCCATCATATTGTAGAACTTGATAATGTATAATAATCCCCATTTCTTTTCAATGGATTGTTTTAAGGAAAAAATAGAGGCGTGACTTTTGGTCTATAAAATGTAGAAATTTCATTTTAAGTCTTCATAAACATCTGTAAATTTATCTGCTCCAACGAAGCCCATTGATAATGTTTTGCAAACCCCAAAGGGAAGGACGAAGCATTTTGTGGGAAAGCAAACAATTTGGGCACATGATTCACCGTTGACTCCACTGCCCAAAAGACATAACATATTTTTTTAATCACAATGGAGAGAGCAAAGGGCTCTAAGAGATACCTTATTGTTCGCTCCTAACATGATGGTCTTAGAATGAAAAAATACCACACTTGGCAAGCTTCATTTGTATTCTTGGACCTTCCTCTAGCCTTGATGCATAAACCAATGATCTAAACCTCCACTAGCTTGACACATTGCCCCCTAATGTCGAATCCATAATGAATACATGAAATTGTTTCCCCTTTTCTCAAACCATCCAAGGAAGAATAAGCTAGGCCAAGCAGAGTGTCAACGACATGAAAATATATCTAGAATGAGAAAACCATAACATCTGTAAGGACTCTGGACACCACATATCTCCACAATGGTATGATATTGTCCACTTTGGGCCTAAGCCCTCATGGATTTGCTTTTGGACTTACCCCAAAAGGCCTCATACCAATGGAGATATTTGTCCATCCTTATATACCCATGATCCTCCCCACTTCTAGTCAATGTGGGACTTTGGTCGTATGCCCAACAATCCTCCCCTCGAACAAAGGACCATCGAGCCTCCCCTCAAACGATTATCCATCCGTCCACTCTCGACCAACCAGGATTCTCCGCTCCAATGCGTTGGAAGCACACGCCTTACATGGAACACCACCTGCCTTGAGAGCTTGCTCTATCCCAGGTCAACTCCTCTTCACCGTGTTGGGACCAGGACACGTCCATGAAGAATCCGGAGCACACCGCCTGTCTAACCGAGCTCATCCACGGATCCCATCGTGATATTGCCGGGGCCCACCACCTTCGTTCAGCATTTCGAGGATTCATCCACTTGGCCAACTTCGGGGCATGGCTCTGATACCACTTGTAAGGACTCTGGACACCACATATCTCCACAATGGTATGATATTGTCCACTTTGGGCCTAAGCCCTCATGGATTTGCTTTTGGACTTACCCCAAAAGGCCTCATACCAATGGAGATATTTGTCCATCCTTATATACCCATGATCCTCCCCACTTCTAGTCAATGTGGGACTTTGGTCGTATGCCCAACAACATCAATAGGATAGTCCATTTTATCCACCATCTAAAGAAGAAAACTGAAGGCACTTGAGGTATTTTTTAGAAAAAAATATCTTAACCATATATTACATAGTTAGGTTAGGATCAAATAAATCTAGTACGTTAATTTATGTTTTAATAAATAAATGGATTAAAGTATGCTTTAAATTATGGATATTATGTTTTGAATTAGAAATGGATTAAAATATGCTGTAAATTATGGATGTTAACACCTATGAGTGTAGTTGATATTTTAAAAGCATAATTGTCAATTGGAGTTAGCTCAGGTGGTTGGGTAGAATGGTTGTTATCTCCCCCACATAGATTCAATTCCTGCGAGTGACATGATGATGAGAAATAATGTTATAATGGTTGTGTGCACATGAATATTGTTGTATTAACCCCCACACTCACTCTTAGGCTGAGAAAGAGGATGATTTCCTTTGAGAAAAAAGGATTTTAACTTCATAATTAGACTTTTAATATTTATATCAAGTGCTTCACCATTCTTCCATTAACTATTGGAGTGAATTACAAGTTTTGGTTGTTGATATATATTTAGAATGATATACCTCAACCACCTTAGCCAACATGGAGATCTACTAGATATGAGCTACCATTGACTTGATGCAAAGGTGGTTTGCCAATTAGGCTCTCATGTTCCTTGCAGAAGTATGGCCATCTAGGTATTCATGATCTTGACTGTTGCAAATAGGTTAGTGCTTTATGTTAGTGAGTTCCAGGTGTTCGTAACAATGCCTCAAGGTTTTCATGTTGTCTACTACCTACATATGAAGCTAAGTTGCAAATGGAGTTGTGGAGCAAGCTGATGAAGTACATGTTATGAGGTACTACAAATGACTAGTTGAAGAAGGCTTACTGAGGTGAAAATAGGTTGCATAGTTTTTTTTGAGACTTTTCATAGATTGGACAAGTCCTATAGATGTCGGTGAAGTTGTTCAGACAATTTGGCAGAGTTCTAGACTGAGAGGAGTTAATTTTCCCTATGCTCTTCCCTAACTTATTAGAGAGAGTGACATGGGTGTAGTTGTAAGCCTTCAACCAAGATATGTTAGTGTCATGGTTGTGGCTGTAAGCCTTTCAACCAAGATTTTCTATTTTTGTCCCTACGACTGTAGCCTAAACTAGAATTTCTCTGCATTCCTTGTGCATCTAAGGTGTTTTATTGTTTCTTCAGACTGTTTTGTTCGAATTTTTCCATGTAAAGGCCATAAAAGGTTAGGGAGCTTCTAGAAAGTGATTAAAATTGAAAACATCATTCGTGGAGTGGATTTAGTAGCTTGATCAAGTCAAGAGTTAGATCTGGGAAAAATCAATAATGTGAAAAGGATTTTAAGTGCTCCATCACCTGAGGCAATTATTGATTTAACCATTTCAGGAAATTATAAATATGATATTGCTGTGAGGCTATTTGGTTGGATCTCTTGCCATGTGAGTGTGAGAGTGTGCATGGGGTTCTAAGAAGAGAATGATCAGTCTTCAATAGTTGTAGCATATCATAGTAGAATTTAAGATCATATCCAAAGAGAAGATAATAGATGTTTTTATGTAGGGATTGAAGGATTGATTTGAAGGAATTGTGAGGAGAACTGTTTTATGTGGCATATCTTATGTTGACAAGGGATTGATGGATAATAGTTTTTTGCTACAAGTGTTATGTTCAATGATTTATCTATAAGCAATTTGACAGAGTATAGCGTTATTATGTGTGTATGGTTGTTGCTAGTATTTTCATCACATTATTATTTGTGCATGCAACATATTTTTGTTGCTAGGATTTTTCAATGATTGAGTAGGTATTGTTGTATTTATTTTTATTAGTTTTCTTTTGAGCTAATGAGAAGACAAGTTATTGTGATGTTCAAGTTGAGCAATTCATAATGGTTATAGTCTGAAATATTTTGAAATTAGAAGCACATAGAGGAGACGAGTTGGGTGACTTTGGCAAAATCACTATAGGAAGTAGTTTTATCCATAGTCTAGTAGTGGTTGGGCAAGGCTATTTCAGTTGTGGAGGCTTCTAGAAGATGGTTGTCTACTATGTCATGAGTGGAGAAAGAGACTTCCTTAATAGTAGCATCCAAATGATATCTCTATCGAATGATTTTCTTGAAAAACGATAAAATATTTGGAGCAGTGCAAAAATAACAAGGGTGGTTTTTTGACCTGGAAGGGGGCTTACCACCATATATCTTTGTGTTCTTATGTGATGTGATGATTTGTGTCGTATTGTGCATATGTATTATGGATCTTATGTTCTGATTTATAATGAAGTTCCATGTTCATATTTATGACTTTTGTGCTGGGATATTAATTGTTTAATATATTGGAGATTTTTTTTTAAAATTGTGTAGTTTCTATCACTACTGATTCACCCCCCTCTCAGTAGTGACCATGGTTTCTAGTAATTGGTATCAAATCCTGGTTCCTTCTAGTGTAGCTTCACCGCTAGAAGCTAGATCATGGGTAACTAGGGAAGATTTGCGGAAAATGGAGTTACTCTTCTTTATGGACCAGGTTATGCACTTTGGAAGGTGAGATTGGAAGCATACTTCATATCTCTTGCTATGAACATTTTTCTTTCAATTGAGTATGATACACAAGATGAATTCAATGAAGAAGCTAAGAAGACAATTCTAAAGGGTTTATCCGATCATGATGTAACTAAAGTAAGCCACTGCAAGACTGCATACAAGATTATGGACAAGGTGCATAGTATGTATAAAAGAGAAGGATTTCAAGTTTCAAACGCTATTGAAGGAGACAACTACACTCTTGTAGAAAAGGAGAATATTGCAGAAGACTCCACATCCATAATAGTAGTAGATATAGACTCCTCTCAAGGAGATAGTGAGAGAAACCATGAGTGTGATAATGTGTAAATCATTGACCTAAAGAGACAACATGAAGAAGTCAACATATAAAATGAGATATTAAAAAATCAACTGCAAGACCGAGAGGCCTATTATGCAATATTAGAAGCTAAACTAGCCTCTTTGAGATGTGAATTAGAAAAATACAACAATTAGCTATCTCAGTATTGAAATTTGGAGAAAAGCACTTGAATTTTGGAAGAGATCCTCATCACTCAAATATCTCCTCTTATCAAGACCAAATTGGGTTTTGAAGGAGAATCATGCCCCATGAAGGAAAAGTAGAAAGTAAAGGACAACCACATTGCAGAAAATCATAAGTCCATCACCAATGAAGTCAAGAAGAGCCCTAGGAAGCAACTTCAATAAATGAAGTCAAGAAATAAAAGAAATTATAAATAGAAACAAACAAAATCAAATCATGGTCTCTACATGTAAAACTTTAGAAGAGAAAGGAAGCAATCAATATTTTATGGCCTGACAAAACAAAATCCAAGGTATACGAGTTTATTTTATGGGTACTATTTCTCTTGCGTTAATTTTGGACATTGAACTATAGAATGTAAAATTTTTGCAAGAAAATAAATATTTTTGGATAATTGTTGTTTCAAGTGTATAAGACATGGCCACAAAGCACTAGATTGAAAAGATGACAAGTTCAAGCCTACAAAAGTAGTAAGCTCACCACTAAAGACAAAGAGGGTATGGAGGAGAAAACATGATTTGCAAAGATATAACATTATTGAACCTGTTAGTGTCAGTATATGCATACTTCCATCAAGGATCAAATCTGCTCTATGCATTTTCATTTTAGGTGTCTCATACTGAATTTTGGATCATTCCACTACGTCATGTTAAAATGGTCCACTGATGGTTGTCTTTTTCTTAGAAAATCAAATCTTCCCTCATGAGGTACATTTGCTGATCCATTTCCATGTTGTATTCAGTTGAGGTTTCAACTATGTTACTTTAGGTGTCAAGGCAGCTGTCTTTCCATTAGGTTTTAGGATTCATTTCCAAGGTTTTTCCATTAGGTCTTAGGGTTTATTTCCAAGGTCAAAAGCATGATTTAAAGTGTAAATAAAGGGCAGCAAAGGTATGAGGATGACCAATAAACAAAGAGTAATTACCAATAAGTCATAATGATTGTATAAAGATCTTTCATCACTAATGTAATTTTCATCTCAAAAACATGTTTTTGAGATGAAAACAGAGTATTTTTAGTTGATTTATATTATTTTGATGTAATTCAATCCATTTTATGTAATAAGTGTTCCTAGCTACCCCAAACATTTCTCCTTGCTGCAAGAAAATGAAACCACTGAAAAAATCAATTCAATCCAAGCATCATCCACCTGAAAAGAGACAAAGAGGGAAAGGTATTAAACAAAGAATTAGAGGAAAGAAGAAAAAGTTCCAAAATTTTAGAAAGTGGGGTTTTCTAATGAAAAATCAAAATCAATCTCTATATAAGATGTCACACTCCTTTTCCAAACTCATCACTCTCATTTGACAAAGAGAAAGAAAAGCATTGAAGGAGAGAGGGGAATTGAGGATAATTGGTGGCTAAGGAAAAGAGGCACTACGCATAGGAGATAGGGAACTGCACATAGGAGACAGGGCACTGCGCACAGAGTAGTTGGAGGAGGCACTAGGCATAGAAGTCAGAGCATTGCGCACAGGAGTGGAGCACTGAGCATAGGGCAATTTCTCCAGTGCAAATTTGAACAGTGTTACACATAGGGACGGAGCGCTGCACACTTATAGGTGGCGCTGTGCATAGGGCCAGCAAGTGCCAAAACACTCTGTCAACCACTCAAAATGTGTTTTTTTCCTTTTATAGCCTATAAAAAAGTAAGTGTAATCTCCTAGCTATCCTCTTGGCATTAAATTCATTAGTTTGAAGTTGGTTTTCTATTTCGAAAAACAAACACTAGATTGTCTACAAATCCCTCATATGCATCCATCCACCTATTCGTTGAAACCCTAATCCCTCCTATACATCCCCCCACCTTTTACTTGAAACCTTAATTCCCTTAAACAAATCCCTCCATGTCCCTTTTACCCTAATTCCCTCAAACAAATCCCTACTTATCCCTTATTCCCTAATCCCCAAAGCAAAATCCTAAAACCCTATTTACTAAATAGTCCTTATCAAAGAAGAATACCCTCCCTCTCATTTTCATATTATATATAATCCATCCTACACCACGTAAGTTCATATCCTCTTCCCCTATACATAATCACCAATACTTACTCCTTTATTACCTTCTCTAGGGTTACACAGCTTCAAAATTTGACAAACATGGACAAGGAGGATAGAGATTATGAGGAGGAGGAAAACAGTGATAGTGAGAGTTTGGGAGATGAACCTCAGCATTAGAGAAAACCACACAAGGTAGGCAGAATTATCAGGGAGGAGCCATCAAACATTAGAGAGTTACAAGCTTCTCATATAAATGTCACTTGTTTCAGGCATCTAGGGTGCTATGAGTTTTTTGAACAGGTGGAAAGAGTTCAACATCATCCTAAGCTGACCAGGCTTTTTGTAGCCAATCTCCATGATAATAAGGTAACTCTTGATGGGGTGACATTTACAGTTTAATCCTCCATCATTGTTAATACTACAGGGATTCCAAATGTGGGAGAGAAATGGTATAAGGCACAAGATTTGGATGAGCACTATTATGAGCCATACATCAAATCTAGGTACAAAAATGAAAAGAAGAGGACTTTTCCTTTCAAGTTCCTTGAAGACAAATATGCCCCTATGATGAGGATAATTATGAAATATTTCACATGTGAGGGCATATTTTCTAGACTGTACACCTATCATATTAGGCTTCTTATGAATTTTACAATAGTGAAAATATTGAGCATCCCTTATTTCTTATTCAGGAACATTGAGAAGATGGCTTACATTGTGTAAAAAAAGCCATACCCCCAACAGATGAGTAGTCTCAATCACTATTCCCTTATTAAGATGATTGTGCTACATCATCTCAACTTCATTAACATCTCCTGGGAGAAATTCATTGCCAATGGCATCTTTAGGGGTCCTTAGATTCCTCCACCAGTGCCTCAAGAAACACAAAGGCCTTCCAGTAGTGCCAAAATAAAGAAAGATGAGAAGGTTAAAGAGACTAAAGTTGTTGAGGAGCCAAAAGCCTACAAGAAATATCAGAGAGGGGCTAGAAAGTTGTTTTTAGTAGATAGGCAAGTGTTTACTCCACTTGATGTGGAAGGGGCCTTGCCTTCTTCACTTGCTCATAGGCAAATACTTTCTCCACAAAATGTAGAAGGGGCTTTGCCTTCTTCATTGACACAACATGTACAACAGGTGCAGTAGTTGCATAAAGGGAAAGAAAAGGTGCTAGAGGAAAGCCTTGATGATGAAGAGGAAAGGGATTTTGATTTGATGGAAGATGATGAACTAGAACAACCACACGTGCATCATGGCATTGAGATAGTTGACTTGGAGGCTCAAGATGAGGCAACAAACGAAAACATCACCAAAAGGGAAAAAGATGCATAGATCCAAGCACTGAAGGACAACTTGGTGAGAGCTAAGTATTTCATTTCATACCTTAAGCAAGAGAACAAGTAGCTAAGTGACAAAAAAATCCTCATGGAGCTAGAACTTCTCAAAGCAAAGAGGCAAAGTGACAAGGGCAAATCAGCAGTGCAAGAGGAAGAAACATCAGCTACCTTGACTGTAAAACAAAGAATTGAGAAGGAATTTGAGGAGGATAGAGAAACTAGGCTTGACAAAGTCAATTTGCATTTGGAGAAGCTACTTCGAAAGGCCAACAGGGACAATTGAATCATGAGGCACATGGCTCGCCATTACAGGACCCAAAACAAGATTTCCAACATAAGGGTCAAGCAAATAAAAACAAGGCTAAAATAAGCACTCAAAGGAAAAAAGGACGATGATTGGCTTAGGTTTCTTGCTAAAGATTCCTTGGTTGATCAAGATACTTAATTGTGGTATTTTCCACAAATTTTGAGCAAGTTTTGAAGAATTTTTGCCTTTTGAAGAATTTGGCAATTTTTGACACAGAAATTTTGGCTCTCTGCGCAATGCCACTGCCGCTACGCTTTTCATAGGGGCATCCAATGAGGGAATAGTCAGAATTTTTGGACTCAGAATGTTGAGTACATGCACCCTGATTATTTTCTAAGCTTTTAGAGCAGAATTGGTGAACCAAAAGGTTAAAAAACACCCAAAAAATGACCTTTCTGCCCTTTTTTGGACACATAGAAGTAATCTTGGGAGAATCCATTTTTGAGGTTCAAATGAGCTTCAAATAAATAAATTCAAGATGTTAGGGAAAAAATACTTGAATAGATTTCCAATGAGCTATCATGAGATCAATTTGGACACCAGGAAGGCCTCCAAAATGGACCTACAAAAGGCGCTACACATAGGGCTTGGGCGTTGCGCATAAGGTAAAAATTGTGCTAAGTGTCTATTTCACTGTCCCTTAACTATAATTTTTCGTTTCCTCTCATAGATGGTGTTTTACTGATGTAAATGATGACTAGACATGTAAATATAATGGATAATAAGTACTAGAAGGTAGATTCATTAGATTAAAAGTCATCTTGAGGACAGATGAATCGGTTTCCTCACTTTTAGAGGCAAGTTGTTAGGATGCCTAGATTCCAATTTCTTGTTTAGCTTTGGTTAGATTAGCTCCTTACCTTAGGGAGTCGACCCTTGAGGATGGGAGGAGGTTGAAACAATGTCTATATCTTCTTCTTCTTTCTCATTGTAAAGTGTTGGACTCAGCTGGATGCTTAGGATTTGAGTAGACATCATTTTGTATTAGTTTTAGTAGGAGATTAATGAAAAATTGTAGCTATTTCTTTGGGATCCATGTGGTATGATGTTCAGTTTAGTTTTTATTATGTTTTCATGTGTTTTCATGTGTTGTTGTCTCCATTTCATCATTTCATACTCTTTAAGTGGATGTTTTCAAGTTGATAGGCATAACCCATAATTTTTATGCTCTGTTTTGAGAAAATATTCATAGTCTATGTTTTCTTTAGTTTAGGAATAATCCATGTTGCTCACATGCTCTTTCTAGCTCCTCACCTATCTTGAATCACCTCACCCATCAAACCCTAGAGTATTGAGCCTTGTGCCTACCTTGCCCCATCAAACACCCTACAATTTTGACCTAATTTCCTTGCCGTAACTGTTTGGCTCCTCCTTATCCAGCAAAACCCTTTAAAAGTTAAATCAAACCTTGTGCTGCTATACCTAGCCTAATATGATTTTCCTGATCACGGTTGAGATCCTTATGGAGAGAGCCCTTTCCTAGCCTAGTAGGGCTAGCTACTTGGATAAGTGTGGTTTGTGGTTACCTTGGCATTGCCTTCCTTCAGCTCGAGGTTCAATCTAGGTGCTAACATACTGGAAACTATACTAGGGAAATGAAAGATTAATCACCTTAGTAAGATGTTTCATTTAAATTCATAAATTTGTGGATGATGAGTTTTAGAATTTACTAGGCTGAATTGGAAATTTGTAAAGCAATATATAAAATTTCAAAATTACACATACTAGCTTTTCGAAAGTACACTAGATCCAATTCAAATCTGAATCCTCCAACCATTGTTAGTGATCCTCATAAAATTGGGTGGAAATCTAAGAAAGTTGCAGAGAAATTTAGTTTAGCCGAAGAAAAATCAAGTGAGGATTTCATTCCTCATGTAAATTCACTCCTGGGAAGGTTAGACACTTTGCAGGACATTGAGTTTGATGTTAATTTTGTGCAAAGTTTATTTTGCAGTAAATATTTATTTGGATTGGTTAGATAGCTGTTTATTCCTCTATATATTTTGACAACTCTGTTGAAGACTTGTTTCCACAAAGTAAATCAGGGTCATAGCTTATTCATACTCTTGATCAGTTGCAGAACCTTTCTTTGAACTTAAACACTTGGGTGCAAAATAAGACTCATAGGCCATCTTTTGATTTTCAAAATATCTCCTTTGCATCTACTGCCACCCAAACAAGCCCTTACCCACTGCCTTCTTCTTTACAGATTGTTCACACTACGCAAGCTATCATTAATCCCCTTTGAGTATACCGAGTACCCCAATCCTTGCTTTAAATCCACCACCTCCCCACCTCCAGTCATCGCTGCCCGATATGCACCCCTTGTTTTAACTCAAAATCCTGGTGCCATGCCTACTGATTATTAAACCAAAATACCTTTTTTTGATGGCACCCAAACCATTATAGCCCAATAGCACATAGACAAGATGAATGATTTCTTTGACCTCCATGAAGTTGAAATTGAATATGTGACGATGAGGCTATTCGTATAAAGTTTTGGAGGAGAAGTTCAGAAATGGTTCAGAGCCCTACTAGCAGGTTCTATAACTACTTTACCCATCCTCCATAGATAGTTCCTAGATTAGTGGGAGGTGAAGAAAAACCCCCTTCAGATTCTGTCATAATATGAGAACATCAAAAGAAATGTTGGTGAGAGTGTGCAAGACTATTGTGTAAGATTTAATGCAATGTATAATGTTATTCCTGCAAACATCAAACCACTAGAAGGATTGGCTTTGCTTAAGTTTCTAGATGGATTTGATGCTGATATGGCATATAAGTTACGTGAATGTGACCTACAACTCTGGAAGACATGCAAAAGAATGTTGTGAGCATAGAAGGGAACTTGCTAGCCATATGAGTGAGGATGAGATCAGAGAAAAGAGTGACCGTAAAAGAAGAAGCATCTACTTAAGATGTAAAAATGAATACATTGATTTGAACAATGGAAAGGATGGTTGACTGGTTGTCCATCACAAATAGACCTGAACCTCAGATCCATAATCTAAACTTTAGAGGGCAGAAAAAACCCCAATTCTGAATCAAGCAAAGAGAACAAAAAGCACTAGAACAACCAGCACAACAACAACAACAGATCAGAACTCCCTTTCAGCAGAATTATGTTCAAGGTGTAGAGGAAGAAGACGAGGAAGATCCCATAATTGAAACAAATCACTTTTTCACTATTGATGGTATGCCTATATTTCTGACCGAAGAAGAAGAGTATGTATAAAGTTTCAACATTCAAAAGGATGAGGACTACATCTTGGCAAATTATGTTGTCTTGGAGGCCAAATCTAATGATTGTCAATGTGGTTACATGAATGATTTGAGCGCACAGTAGAGGCAATATCCTTTGAGGAGCAGAGATGTACTGATCAATCCTATTTAGAAGAGGAAGGATGTTAAATCGAAAAATCATCCCCCAAACAATCAGAAAAAGGGAAAGGAGCTTGCCAATCAGAATTCCAGCAAGGTAAATTAGCCATCAACAAGTACATCCGCAAAAGAGGAAAACAATCAACACAAGGATAGTGCAACAAAGGATCAAACAAATAACAGAGACATCAGTGTCAAAGAGGTAGAAAAAGTCATGTATTTTAATTTAGAAAGTGAAATTGCTAAATTGAAAGTGTCCATTCCTTTGATTGAGCTTGTTAAGAATAGCCATTACAAACATCATGTATCTAGAATACTACAAATTGATCCTTTGTCTGACATGGTGAATGTTGAGGATGATCACCCTGAACTTATTTTTGGTCTAGCTATAGAAGGTTAGTGAGAAGATAGTGAACTCCCGCCCTTTTATCTGAGTGTTAGACTGCATGATTATATTCTTCATAATGCTATGCTTGATTCCAAAGCTTCCCACAATTTGATGCTCAAGGCCATCATGGAAAAGTTGGGCCTGGATATCACCCAAAAATATCATGATTTGTACTCATTTGATTCTGGTAGAGTTCGCTGCATTGGTCTCATCAAAGATTTGGTGGTTTCTTTAGATCAAATCCCAGCCAAAAACGTCTTGATGGATGTGGTAGTAGTTGATATACGACCTCGATTTGGTATGTTGTCATCTAGGTCATGGGGAGCCAAACTCAAAGGCACTTTACAACTTGAATTCTCTTATGCTACAATCCCTCTTTTCAGTCAATTGAGGAAGTTGTACCAGGAAAAGAAGATGAAGTATATGATCACTAGTAAAGAGAAGCCCATAAATAATCTGATAAATGTTGTACATACAGATTTAGAGTCTTTTGTTTTGTACACTGATAGTGGATTGAATGATGTAGATATTTAGCTTGTAGAAGTAGATGATGTACCAGAAATTTCCAAGAGTTTTAGAGCAGTTCTTAATCAATAAAAGGAAAAAATGGCAATTCCTTCTGAGCAGCCTAGACAGGAGTAGAAATTTAGTGAAGAGAAAAAAAGTGAAGTAACCAGCAAAGGTATGATTGAAACTAAAGCAGAATTCCAACATTTGGAAGATGAAGCCGACCTTTGGAGCATGGAATTCAATGGTGCTTTGGGTAAAGATGGTGTAGGTATTGGAATTTGGATTCGAAGTCCCGTATTTCAGCCTGACAAAGTCCCAAGTAATGTTAGAGTGTGTTCTTATAAATTATCTTTTGATTCCTCTAATAATGAAGCAGAGTATGAGGCATTGATTACAGGTCTAAAAATTTTGAAGAAGTTGGGTGCGAAAAGGATTTCTGTTTATGGTGATTCAGAGCTAGTGATTAAACAAGTAAAAGGAGAATATCAAGCAAAGAATCCGTGGATGAGAGCTTATAGGAACACAGTTCTGGGTATCTTGAAAATGTTTCTAGAATACACCTTGACAACAGTGCCTAGAAGTCAAAATATCATTGCTGATTCACTTGCTACAATAGCAAGCAATTTGAAGAATCCAGTGAATTCTAGCAATAAATTTGAAATTCATGTCAAACATAGGCCTATTGTTTATGACAATCTGAGATATTGGCAAGTTTTATGGGATGATAATGAAATTAATTCCTTTTTGCAGAATGAAGGGAAGTTTAAGAATGCTTTCATTGATGATGTTTGTGATTATGATGAACAAAACATTGAGGTAAATTAGATGGATGTTTTACAGCTGAAGGATAATGTTATTCCTAGAGGTCTTATACCTTTAGAGGAGTTGTTTGATGAAGATGATGTGGTGAGAAACCAACCTTGGTTCCTACTGAACAAGGAGTTGAAGATGTAAACCTTGGGATAGCAGACCAACCCAAGCTTGTAAAGTTATCAAAAACATTGTCTCTCAAATCAAAGGCTCAGTATGTTAAGTTGATTTCTGATTTTTTTGATGTTTTTGCGTGGGATTACTTAGATTTGAAAGTATATGACAAAAAAATCATTCAACATACTATTCCTATCAAGCCAGATCAAAAACCTTTTAGACAAAATTTGAGGAGAATCAACCCAAAGTTGTTGCCATCCATTGAGAAAGAGGTAAATAGATTGTTTAAAGCTAGTATCATTGTTCCAATTAGATTCTCTGATTGGATTTCAAATTTTGTCCCGCTACAAAAAAGACCAAACAGATAAGGTTGTGCATTGATTTCCGGAACCTAAATAAAGTATCCTTGAAAGATAATTACCCTCTTCCTAAGATGGACCATATTCTCCAAAGAGTAGTTGGAGCATCATGGATGTCACTACTAGATGGCTACTTAGGTTACAATCAGATCTTGGTGCACGAAAAAGACCAAGACAAAACTGCCTTCTCAACACCATGGAGAACTTTTTAGTATGCCAAGCTGCCATTTGGGCTAAAGAATGCCCAAAGCCACTTTTCAATGGGCAATGTATATAGCTTTCACTAACTAGAAGGATGTATTCTTGGTAGTTTATTTAGATGACTTGATAGTATTTTCTGGTTCTGATGATGAGCATTTATACCACCTAAGGATTGTTTTTCAAAAATGCAGGAAGTTCAGGATTTCTTTAAATCCAAAGAAGAGTCTTTTTTCCATGGAGGAAGGTAAACTCCTTGGTCATATAATTTCTAAAGATGGTATTCACATTGATCCGTCAAGGGTGGAGGAAAACCAACAAATAGACTTTTCATGCAACAAAAAGGAAATTCAAGCTTTCAATGGTAAGATGAACTTCTTACGCAAATTTATACCAAATTTAGCTGCGGATTTATGTGAGTTAACTAATATTTTGAAGAAGGACAACACTATGACATGGACCGAGGATGCCATGAAATATTTTAACTTGGTAAAGCTTGCTTTGACCACAACCCCGATTTTGATCAGTCCCGATTATACTCATGATTTTATTATATTTACATTTGCATCTGACCACACTTTGGTTGCAGTGTTGATGCAAAATAAGGATCAGATGGAACAACCCATTTCATTTTTTAGTCGAACTATCAGAGATGCTACTTTGACCTATAACATCATTGAGAAGAAAGCTTTGGCTCTTATAAAGGCATTGAAGGATTTCCAAGTTTACATTCTATGTTCACATACCATAGCATATGTTCCTAATGTAGTTGTCAAAGATGTCCTCATGCAAATCGATCTGGAGGGAAGAAGAGGTAAGTGGATAACAACGATGTTAGAGTATGATCTTGAGATTAAGCCTACCAAACTGATCAAAGGTCAAGGCTTGGAAAAATTCATGGCTAAGTTGAATCTTCATGCTCTCGACATAAATATCATTGCAACAATGTCAGATGACGAAGATGGTGGCACACTCATTCAGGTATTAGAGATGTTTCTCAACTTACCTTGGTATTCTAATATAGTATATGTTCTTCAGCATCTTTCTCCTCCTCTTGGAATGTCAAGAAGTAAAGGTAGATCACTAAAACTAAAGTCTGCAAAATTCTGCATTTTAGATAGTGCTCTCTATTGGAAAGATCCAGGAGGGGTTCTCCTTAATTGTTTGGTTGAAGATGAAGCTCAATAGGTAATGAATGATTTCCATAGAGGAGATTGTGGCTATCACTTGTTTTGGAAAACAACAGCTAATAAAGTTTTGAGAGCAGGATATTAATGGCCATCTTTGTTTTCATATTTATATAAGACAGTCATGAGCTGCCATGAATGTCAAGTTTTTTAGGGAAAAAGGAAGCTGCTTCCTCTTCCTCTGAAACTGGTTGTAGTAAATGCACCTTTCCAGCAGTGGGGGCTTGATTTCATAGTATAAATTCATCCTACATCATTAGCACAACACAGATGGATTTTGATGGCTACCGATTACTTCACCAAGTGGATTGAAGCCATTCCAACAAGGCAAGCTATGAACACGGTAATCATTCATTTTTTAGAGTCCAATATCTTGTCTCGTTTTAGTTTCCCTCACAAGATTATTACATATAATGCAACAACATTTAAGTCAAAGAGAATGGTTGAGTTTTGCAATAAATACAATATCACATTGGGTCATTCCACGACATACTACCTACAGGGAAATGGACTAGTTGAGTCTTCACATAAATCCTTGGTAACATTATTAAGAAGATGTTGGAAGCAAACAAAAAGAATTGGCATCAGAAGCTTGTCAATGCTTTATGGGCCGACAGAGTGAGAAGTAAGAAATCAATAAGTATGTCACCTTTTGAGTTGGTATATGGTACTGATATAGTGTTTCCCACATCCCTTGCAGTCTCGGTCATGAGATTATTGTAGGAAGCCGACAGTGAAGAAGATGATATTAAGCACCGGATTAATCAAATGATTCAACTTCAACAAAAAGGTGAAGAGGTTTCTCAAAACACTTTCCAATTGCAAGAGAAGATAAAGAAGATTTATGATCGAAAAACTAAGGCAGAAAAGTTTCAACTGGAAGATGTAGTGCTGCGATGGGATGCACGAAATGGAGAAAAAGGAAAGCATGGTAAGTTTGACAATCTATGGAAAGGACCATATAAAATCTTAGCCTATCAAGGACAGAATGCATTTTTATTAAAGGAAATGGATGGTCAAGAATTCTCAAGAGGACGAGTGAATGGTAGGCTCCTGAAACACTACTATTTCTGATGCAGTTTGTTGAAGTTGCTTCACTGTAATTGTATATACCAGTTTTCTTTCCTTGTAAGATTTGAAGTACAATGTCATTCTTGGGGCCCAAAATGAAGGGTATAAAGCTTAATTGATTTGTGTTGAGTTTAGTTGGTTTTTGAAGTCAGTTTGGAGTTGTTGTGAGTCAATTTTCAGTTTGTAGCGAGTCATCATTCTTCAAAATTTTCAAGAAAGTTTTCAGTGTTTCATTTGTTTGACCGTATTGGCCCAATCAGCTAGGCACTTGGTCTACAATGTTCTTGACACCTCCAAGGAGCTGCCATCCCCAATAAGGCCAATGTTAGTGTCATTATATGCATACTTCCATCAGGGATCAAATCTGCTCTATGCATTTTCATTTTAGGTGTTTGATACTGAATTTTGGATCATTCCATTAGGTCATGTTAAAATGGTCCACTGATGGTTTTCTTTTTCTTAGAAAATCAAATCTTCCCTGATGAGGTACATTTGCTAACCCATTTCCATGTTGTATTTAGTTGAGGTTTCAAATATGTTACTTTAGGTGTCAAGGAAGTTGTCTTTCCATTAGGTTTTATGGTTCATTTCCAAGGTTTTTCCATTAGGTCTTATGGTTCATTTCCAAGGTCAAAAGCATGATTTCAAGTGTAAATAAATGGCAAAAAAGATATGAGGATGACCAATAAACAAAGATTAATTGCCAATAAGTCATAATGACTGTATAAATAGCTTTTTTCACTAATGTATTTTTCATCTCAAAAACATGTTTTTGAGATGAAAACATAGTATTTTTAGTTGATTTATATTCTTTTGATGTAATTCAATCCATGTTATGTAATAAGTGTTCCTAGCTGCCCCAAAAATTTCGCCTTGTTGCAAGGAAATGAAACCATTGAAAAAATCAGTTCAATCCAAGCATCATCCACCTGAAAAGAGACAAAGAGGGAAATGTATTAAACAGAGAATTAGAGGAAAGAAGAAAAAGTTCCAAAACATTAGAAAGTGGGGTTTTCTAATGAAAAATCGAAATCAATCTCTATATAAGATGTCACACTCCCTTTCCAAACTCATCACTCTCATTTGACAAAGAGAAAGAAAAGCATTGAAGGAGAGAGGGGAATTGAGGCCAATTGGTGGCTAAGGAAAAGAGGCATTGCACATAGGAGATAGGGCACTGCACACAAAGCAGTTAGAGGAGGCACTATGTGTGGAGGTTGAAGTGTTGTGCATAGGAGTGGAGCACTGCATATAGGGCAGTTTCTCCAGTGCAAATTTGAACAATGTTGCGCATAGGGACGAAGCGCTGTGCACCTATAGGCGGCGCTGCGCATAGGGTCGACGAGTGCCAAAACACTCTCTCACCCACTCAAAACATGTTGTTTGCCTTCTATAGCCTATAAACAAGTAAGTGTAATCTCTGAGATATCCTCTTGGCATTCAATTCATCAGTTTGAATTTGGCTTTCTATTTCGGAAATCAAACCCTAAATTGTTTACAAATCCCTCCTATACATCCCGCCACCTATTCCTTGAAACCCAAATCCCTCCTATACATCCCCCACCTATTCATTTAAACCCTAATTCCCTAAAACAAATCCCTCCATGTCCCTTTTACCCTAATTCCCTCAAACAAATCCCACCTTATCCCTTATTCCCTAATCCCCAAAGCAAAATCCTAAAACCTTATTTACTAAACAATCCCTATCAAAGAAGAATACCCTCCCTCTCATTTTAATTTATATATATTCCATCCTACACCACATAAGTTCATCTCCCCTTATCCTATCCCTAATAACGAATAATTCTTCATTACCTTCTCTAGGGTTACACAACTTCAAAATTTGACAAACATGGACAAAGAGGATAAAGATTATGAGGAGGAGGAAAACAGTGGCAGTGAGAGTTGTTGGTCACTTTAATTGTTTATTAATTCAAACAACTAAGTGCTACATAAATTGTCAACCCAAGGAAGTTTGTTTATTTCAAAGGCAACTACACACTATATGTGCTCAATCTCAACAACAATAAAGTTGTAGTAATAAATAAACTAGTCACACCTTGCTCCAAGCAAATTGAAGCTCCACTCTGAGTTACAACAAAAATAATCTATTGCAGACAATTACCAAGGAATGCTTAATTTCATTAAAAGAGTAATCTGATGAAAAGGAATCAATCTGCAAAGGAAAGCACTGGCTATGTTGTAACAGAGAATAGGACCCTATTCCCAAAGAAGGAATCTTCAGCACCTGTTTTTGATTACCATGCTTGCGAACTCACTCTGTAAACTCAATTGCCAATGAGGCACTCATGAATTAACTGTAGATGAACTAAATAATGCAGCAATCAATTGGAAAAAAAGAGTTAAGCAATAAGCATAAGTGATATTCAGTAAACAACACTTTTAACAAGGTATGGATAAGAAACACACTTAACACATTGTAGAAATATAATGGGTGAATCTTGTGATGAAGGTGGGCCCTGTCCTTCTCACAAGATTCCCTAGGAAATGAGAACTAGAAAGAAATGTTCATAACAATATTTTATTCATCCATTAATATGTCATGTTACAAAAAGATTCTAGTTCTTTTCCTTCGGCTAGACCTTCCTGCAGTCTGTCTGTCCCCCTCTAATGTAGATGTCTCCTCTTTTTAAAGAGGAGTCATCTATTACAATTGATTACATTGTAAGTCCTATCTTTAACCCAATATACCAAAATAGGGAAATTAGTTTTCCCATTAACAAAATGTTACAATGGTTATGGTAATGTTGACTTTGGATTCTGGTCATTACATCCAGTGTAGCAGCTCCTTCGATGATCTTGTTCTGTCACTGCCAAATCTAGAGTGCAAATCATGGCTATTTCAGCAACGAGATTTTCACATCGTTCTTAACTGTTTCAAAATCTGTAAAAGTAATCTTGTAGTCTCCAAGCTGTTTCAGCAATGTGGACTGCACATCATTCTTTAACTGTTTTAGCAACTGTAAAAGTAATCTTGCAGTCTCTAGGCTATTTCAGCAACGTGGACTGCACATTATTCTTTAACTTTTTCAGCAACTGTAAAAGTAATCTTGTAGTCTCTAGGCTGTTTCAGCAATGTGGACTACACATTGTTCTTTAATTGTTTCAACAACCTTGGAACATTTGGGTTAAAGTAATAATATGAAATTTAAATATAGGTTCAAAAAGGATAACATAATAGCAAAATATATGGTCAAAAAGGGACAATGTGGGGTCCTAACATCCCCCCCAAATGAAAGGGTTACATGTCCTCATGCAACTTTAGTCTGAATCTGAGTCTGAATATTGGGCCTTGCAGTGTAAATTACTTAGGCAGTAAGTGTAGAGGGTGCTATCAGCCAGTTCTCTGAAACCATAAACATTCTGTAATTTCTGCCATGCTGCTACCTCCTCCTTTTTGGACAACCTGAGGTAAGCCTTATATTCTTGTGCTGGTAGCCATAGAATAAGGAAATGAACATGATATCCTCAACATTTTTCGGCACACTGTTGAATGCATTTGACATAGTTAGGTAGTCGTGAAATTGTTGTTTCAAGATTAAGAGGGTTAAAGGGATGATATTCCTTCCTCTTCTTAGGGGACTGTTCCCAAAATAAGTTGTTTGCCTGTAAGGCAAGAGCTCCCTTGGCTTTGACATAATGTTGGCACTCTTTTAAGACTGCTGCCTATAACTATCTGATATGCTCTATCATCCCTTGCTGCCTTAAAAAATGATGATATTCAACAATGAAAATGGCAACATTCTGTGGCTTAAGTCGAATCCATGGAAGATGATTTTCTTCATTATGCCTTGTTGAAAGGAAGAAATTTTGCCGCATGAGCTGATTGGCAAGGAAAGAAACAAAGGCCCTGATTTGAATATCATCCACCAGAGGATTTAGATTGAGTTTCCTATCCTCAGGGATGGCTTCATATGAAGATACAATTCACAGAGTAAATTTTGTTCACTGATTGATGCCTCTGTGAAAGTTTTGACAAATTTTTGAGGTGTAGATACCTCATGAGGTCGCCCATCTTTGATTTACTTTACTTGGAAGAACGCTAAGTGTTCTGCAAGAAACAGAGAGTAATTAGAGGATGGTTTCCTGGTGACCAGTAATCTTTGAACCAAATCAAACATGACAGACAATCTAGTTTTTAGTTGTTTATTTTCCTTGTTTTGGGCATGAGACTCTTCCAAAACTTCCCAGTTTGCATATATGTGATTTTTCCATGATGCTTTATGCTCCTCCAAGATTTTCTCTTACATCATAACATATTCTTTCTTCCATTTATCCATTTGTACTTGAGTACTGCTAGTCTGAGTGAAGGCAATGTTTGTAGGTCAGGGTTCAGTCTAAGTAGACACAATTCTTGTAGAGCGTGGTATAGGACTTTCAGTTTTAACAATCACCGTGGGCCGAGGTATTTGTGGTTTAACCTCTTTTTCAAAACTCTTTGAAGGCCCTACTGGTTCTTATGTGACAGCAAGGTGTTCCTCTTTAATTGCAACAGAAGTAGATGCAGGGGTGGCTCCAGGAAGTGGAACTTCAACTATTTTATAACCGACTTGATGATAAATATTACCACATTGGCTGCACATATATTCATTATACCGATTTTTCTATCCTCTTCTCAGCTATGGATGCTGCATGAGCTAAAGTATACAAATTCAGTTCTCTGTGATAGGCTTCCCTTACCGTTATTAATTCCTGCTTGTAAGCTTCGAGTTCTGATTTTAGAAACTCATTTTCTTGTAAAAGGGAAGCCAAGGTGACTGGACTTTGTGTAGCAGTCACAGTCTCAGTAGCCGATTTCAGTGAATGAAAGGCCTATTGCTCCCTAGCAGCTTCATCATTTGGAGCCTCAGTAGGTGGTTCTTGTGTGGAAATTGCTGAATCATCAACTGGTTCTGTAATAGCTACATCATCCTGAGCATCCAAATTTTGCATATCAACAGATGGTTCTTGTGTGGCAGCTACTGTCTCAGTATCTCGTTCTTATGTAACAACTATGGTTTGTGCAATATCCTAGTTATCTATGTTTTTTCATCAACAATTGGTTCTTGTGTAGCAACTGCTAAATCAGTAGCTGGTTTTTATGGGGCAACTACATCTAGGTCGTCTATTTTCTGTTCATCAGTAGGTGGTTCTTTTGTGGCAACTATTGAATAAATAGCTCGTTCTTGTGGGGCAGCTACATGTTGTACATCATCTTGGGTGTCTAAATTTGGTGAATCAGCAGCTGGTTCTTGTGTGGCAGCTACTGAATCAATAGCTCGTTCTTGTGTGGCAGCTACATTTTCTGAAAGAAATGATGTCACAAAATCCTAGGCATCTTGCATTTCAGTACCCGAGGGTGAGACAGGTAAAGATTCAGGGACTTGGGACTATGGTGGGGTATGGGGTTTTAGGCTAATAGGTGGGGAATTTGGGATGGTAGTAATAGTTACTACTTCAGTAGACATCCTCATTCGTCTTCGAGGTAAAAAGGCAAAGAAAGCATTAGTTTTTCTTTTGTGAGTGGGTTTTTCAGGGATGGTGACTTCTTTGGCTGAATCCCTTGTTTGTCTTTTGGGTAGGGAAGTAGTGTTATCCTACCTTTTTCTTTTTAGCTTAGCAATGGGAAGGTTATCATCATAATCATCACTAGGAATGTGGACAGTGGGACTGGATGATTCTACTAAATTATGGGATAGAGTCAATGTAGTGGAGGGGTCAATTGGGTTGGCTGCTGTAGGTGGTGGCATTTCTGGGGAATCAGAGATGCTCCCTAGTTGTTGTGCGGAAGGATTTTCAACTTGTTGAGGGATTCCAGGGGTTTGTTGAGGAATTTTAGGATGAGCTTCGAGAGTTTCAACATCTGCTTGGGGAATTTCAGCTGCTGTTTGAGGAATTTTAGCAGCTTCTTGGGGAATTTCGGCTGCTACTTGAGGAATTTTAGCAGCTTCTTGGGGTTCTAGGGGTGAGTTCTTAAGAGGAGGATTCTATTGAGAAAAATGCCTATGAATTAATAGTTGAACAAGACGATGATGGGTGAGGGAAAGGAGTGGGTACTTTGCATCCATACAGTAATGTGACATATTTTTTTAGACACCCAAGTAGATAATATGGCATATTTAACAGTCGACCATGTTTCAAATGATTTAACAAGACAAAATCATGTTGATAGACTACTTGGTAATGACCTTCACAGGTGAGGTAGTGCTTGAAAAATTATGCAACCGTCGGCCATGGAGGTGGTAATGAATGAAGTGTGACACCCCTACCTTTAGGATCAACCTGCTCTACTGGTAGAAGAAAGTCCTATTGTGTGTTCAAAATGATGTGTTTATGACTAAACCATCGAATGCCATCGGCCGGTAAGCCTGAAACATGTGCTATATCATCCTCTGAGACTGGAATTCGAATTCCTTGAATAGTAGAGCAGCCCTCCTATAGATTACATGCAAAATCAAGGACTTGTTGAGGATTGAATCCCTGAAGCCTCTGAAAATAATCTACCCAGCCTGCCCACTGAAAAATCTGATATACTTCTGGGTGTAATTCCAATAAAGCTATCGAGCCAGGTTCATGTTGAATAGCGGTCCTCCCATAGTTACTAGCTTCAGTAAAATGCATAGTGCAAAGCCGAGTTACCACACTCAAGACAAAGTAAATTTTGCAAATGAGGTCATGGAATAATAGGATAGAGGCAAGGTGATAAGACATGATCGTGGTAAAAAAACGATGGTGATTCGCATATTGTGAAATGATGGTGTGTGCTTTTGGTATTCACCCCAACTACGACAGAAATAATGAGTTAAATGTATGGAGATCGTGGTAATAATGTTATAATCTTCTCATTTAACTAAAGTTTAATAATATTTACACATAAGAAACACATACCTCATGTTTACCTTTGATTGATATTTGGAAAATATAATGTACATTGCTAATAGATCATCAATGGTTATGGAAAAGGGTTTTGAAATATGAGGGTAATTATATGAAATGCCTTTATAATCATAGGAGGAGGCAGTGAAAGAAAAAAGTTATAAGAATGATGCAATAGATGGTTCTCACAATGGAAAGTAATGTATATTCATTCTTTGAGAAGAATTGGTGTTTCAGCAATGGGAAAAATGGATAAAAGTTAGTGTTTCAACAACGGGAAAAATGGGAAAGGCTGGTGTTTCAGCAATGGAAAATGGATGGAAATTGGTGTTTCGACAACATGGGCAATAAAGAAAAATGTCGCTGTAAATAGGAAAAATATGGAAAATGTTGCTGAGAAGTAATGGGGGACATAGGGAGGAGAAAAAGGAAAATTGATCAAAATGGGGGAATGAATTGTGAATTGGAGTGAGATGACAATGCTTCACAAAATGAAGCTTAAACTTGCTTGCAATAAGATTGTTCTTTTCAACCAGCCTCCCTATCTCTGAGATCTACAAAATAATCAATTGTAACATGCCAACCTTTGATAGGGATTATTAGTTAAGAAATCTAATCTAATACTAAAAAGAATATAATGTAGAAATTGAATGCAAAGAGGGGCAACAAGCTCCCCCAAAAGGATATAATGTGAATCTACCATGCAAGTGGCCTTAAAATCCTCTTTAGAAATAGGTTGCTGGTACAGACAAAGCTGATACCCATTCACTAACAATGGTTTTCTAGAATCATCAATTGTTAGGAACCTTACTGTTCCATTGGGAAAAACAATATCTATTTCGTAAGGTCCCAGCCACCTTGTTCGTAATTTCCCTTGAAAATTTTCAAACCAAGAATTGTACAATAGAGCCCAATTACCTTTTTGGAAATGCTTATGCTTAATAGTCTTCTCATGCCACCTGGTTCTTTGTTATTGAATCATAGTTGTTTGATGGATGGCATCTAACCTCTTTTCATCCAATTCCTGAAGCTGTTGCAACCTAGCTGTCTGTGCATCAGTCAAATCAAGGTTAACAGCTAAAGTAGTTCTCAAGGTTTTAATCTCAAATTCCACAGGAAAAACAACACTTTTACCATAAACCAATTCATAAGGAGAAAATCCTGTAGTGTTCCTCTAGGTAGTTCTGTAAGCCCATAATGCCTCAGGTAGCCTTTGAGACCAATCCTTCATATTTTCCTTCATTGTTTTTATTAAAATGGCTTCTATGACTTTGTTTGTACTTTCCACCTGACCATTGGCTTGGGGGTGTTAAGGTGTAGTCATTTTATGATGAATATGATATTTTTGAAGCATGGCTTTAAAACCATGAGAATTGAGAGGAGGTCCTCCATCTGTAACTAGCTCTCTAGGCACTCCAAATCTAATAAAGATTTCTTCAAATAGAAAGGTTAAAATAAATTCTTCATTAGCTCTAATAAGTGCCTTAGCTTCCACCCATTTAGTTATATAATTTGTGCAAACCAATATGTAAACTCTTTGACTGGATGGAGGATTGATGGGTCCTATAAATTGTAGAGCCCATTTTTCAAAGGGTTCAAGTATTACCTGGGGATTCAATGTAATTTCATCTCTCTGATTAGGTTGCCCCATTCTCTAATAGCTATCATAGGCCCGAACATATTTCTTTGCATCCTTGAAGAGTGAGGGCCAATAATAACCCATTTTGAGAATTTTATGTGATGTTCTCTTATCAGCAAAATTCCCTCCACAAGGGCCATCATGACAAGCCTTCAATATATCATAAACCTCATATTCTCTAATACATCTTTGAATTTCATGATCAAGTCCTGTATGGAAAAGACACCCACTTATCCATCTATACTGAACACTTTGTTGAATGATCTTTCTTTTCTCCCGATATGATAGGTGTGATGGTAGCTTCCCTGTAACTAGATAATTGGCAATGTCTGCATACCAAGGTGAGTGAGAAGATACTGCAAATAAATACTCATCAGGAAATGAATCATCTACTGGAGTATTATCATCAGTTTTTATCCGAGAAAGGAAATCAGCAACTACATCTTCTTTACCTGGTCGGTCTACAATTATAATATCAAATTCTTGTAATAATAATAACCACCTGGTAACTCGAGCATTTGTGACAGATTTGTTCATTAAATACTTAATAGCCAAGTGGTTAGCATGAACAGAAGTAGGGTAACCAGTAATGTAATGTTGAAATTTATTAATAGCATAAATGACTGCTAAAAATTATTTCTTATTAACTATGTAATTAAGCTCGGCAGGGGTCATATTTGTTAAACTCACACGGGGAGCGAGAAAGATAGGAAAGATAAATCATGCAGTTCAATTTTTATTCACAAATGATATACATTTATAGTACATTATGTGACCATTGGGATTCACATCCCAAGGTCTCTTGGACTGCTTTTGTCCATTCAACTTCCACACTAACCCATTGAGGATTAGGTGTCCAACATTCCCCCCTTTAATCCAAAGGGTTATGTATGAGTCCAAGAAAAGAGCTATAATACAAAATGTCCAAAAATGCATGGCAGCACTAGGCTGAATGTGCTCTATGAAATGTTGGTATAAAGGGAGGTGGTTTAAGGATGGCCACCAACACTGGAACGCTTAGTGCAGTTCTCGGAACTCTTCCAAAGCTGGCAAGAAGCTGGGTCTTCTGCTAGAGGAAGTGATCCTATTGTTTTAAAGAGGGAAACCTTCAACCATAAAAGGGAGGTCTCACCCCGCATAAAAGGTAAAACTTCAACCTGAAAAGGGAAGTCTCAACCTGTGATGGTTTAAGGATGACCAACAACTCTGGAATGCTTAATTCAATTCCTGGAACTCTTCCAAAACTGGCAAGAAGCTGAAGTCTTCTGCTAGAGGAAGTGTTCTCAATTTTGTTCTCGGAACTCTTCCAAAGCTGGCAAGAACCTGAAGTCTTCTGCTAGAGGAAGTGTCCCAGATTGCCTACTGAAGGCATGTTCACGGGCATCTGTGTCTCTGGCTACAACTCTGAAACTGGTGTGGCAGGTTGTGGCTTAGGCTCGCTTGATGTGGCTTTGAAGCTTGTAGATGACCACCATTTCCCCCCTGTCAGATACAAGGTGAAAAGATGGAGAAAACTCAACTGCAAGACTGTTCAATATTCTGGAACAAGTTCTGACATGTGTTTGAAATATCTTCTTGGCTGTTGATGCCCATTGCCAAGAAGCGATCCATCCTAGATGAATCTTTGTTCTTGCAGGACGTTTGTTGCTGAAGCATCTTTTTGAAGAATGGGTGGTTTTATGGCAGTGCTTACATCGATGAAGATCAAAACAGTGATCCTTCAGATGGCCAACTCGATCACAGTGTTGGCATTTCACGATCTGTTGTTGTTGTTGTTGCTGTGGAAGAGGAGCAGAGTCTGGAACAGCTGAAGCTGAACTGTCATGAGGAGTAGACTGTCATGAATGAATCCAGCACTTTGAAACTGAATGGGATTGGCATAATCTGGAATATGAAAGGACAAGTCCTTGTCATATCCAAGACCAGTTATGTACTTGTTGTGGACAAGCTGCTCCCAAGGTATGATGATGGGCTTGAGAAGTGCAGACTGAACTTCTACATCTTCATGTAACCTTGCTGCTTTGTTTGGTACTAAATCTGAATGAACTGTAACATTCTGCTGATGGGTGGTTGTCTCAATGTTCTGGACAAAAGCAGGTTCAGAATGGTGTCTATTTTGATGTATCTCTTCTTGCTGTCACTATGATTCAAGCTGTAAAAAATCAATCTTTTCTTGTGCATTTTGCAAATAAGTTTGAATATTGGTGAGAAAATCCTTGCTGATTTTGACTGTATTATCCATAATAGAAAGCATTAGATTGTCCACTAACTCTAATATTGCACTAATTGGAGCCATTTTTAATCCTCAAAAAATAGTAAAACAATGAGGAAAAGATGGACACCAATTGCTCTTCAAATCAATCAGCTTGCAATAGATTCAGCGCACAGAATGGTGATATTCGGAAAACAGACTCCTCACTCAAAAATGAATTTTATTCAATTCACCTGAGAATTTAATTTCCAACAAATTAGGAATCAAATCAATACATATCTTCCTGTGATCTGTATGCCTTCTCCAGCGCTACCAAACCATTTCACTATTCAAAAGATCATCGAACATAAACAAATCAGCTCATTATAGTTACACTCAAACACTCATATACACGCAAGAAACAGCACAGCTTCGCTTTTTCTGAAATTGCCCCTTTGCAAGCTTCTTGGATACAATGCAACTAGATTTATTGAGTTTACAATCTTATTTAAAGACGAAAATGAGCTTTATCAATGAAGCAAAGACTGTATGGATGGATCAAATCACATTTTTCTGCAACGTGAATATGCCTTCAGTTTTTCTCAGATAAATGCTGTTGCTAATGAGCTAAAACAAATGAGTCAATCAAAGAAAATTCCACTCATTATCTTGCACAACAAACATATAAGAGGGCGACCTGCCAATAGTCCTAGAAATAAACAATTAATTATGAACTGGAGAAACGCTGGTGCACTTTACACCACACCAACAGGATCAAATGATGACTGGTACTGGTTATATGCTGCTGTGAAACTAAAATGCTATGACAAACAGAGGTCCAGGGTTCCGTATGCCACCTCCATATTCAATTGTAATTCAGGAATCTGAGATGGGCTCGTGGCACATGCCCATAGTGGGCGGAGATGACATTGAGACCCCAAGAATCTGGATGTGTATTACAAGGCCTAAACAGATTGAGCTTGAAAAGAGCAACATTCTTGCATCTTACGAAAGGAGTGCTCAGCGTTTCTCGCCACTCTCAGCTTTTAAAAATACTCATGGAGAAGGATGTTAGGCTCTGGCCGTGAAGGAGCTGTTCACGTCAAAACAAACGGTGGAATGAAATCGCCTCCAGCCAAAGAACAGGTTGAGCATTGAATATTCTCGATGGGATTCTTCCGCTACAGAAGCAGAGTTCTTTAAGTTGCATGAAGATTTGCTGTGGACTTGGCTCTTCTACTTCGAGCTCTCAAAAGCAATGTTAGTATGGATGGTGAAAAAACTACCAATGTTTATCAGAATGTAAAAAATATCAGAGCCATATTAAGCCTATTACAAGCAACCATAAATGAGAATACATGCGCTATATTAGTAACTGTAAACGTCGGACAGTCACGATTTGCAGCACTGGAATTAGGGGACATATTGTGCATTTTGAGCTCTCAACTTTCTCTGTACGTCCTCTCTAAACTCTTTATTCGCATTCCATAATCTCATGAAATTTTCAACCTCCAGCCTCGATCAGCCTTCACTGTATACAATTTGGAAGTCAGCTTCTTAGTGGAAGCCCGTCATTTGGGACAAACATCGGCGGTAAGGACAGAACCATCCATGCTGGCCGAACACTTGAAGATTTATAAAAGGCCATTAAATAATGGAGCATCAAATACCCAACAGTTTTCACGTCTCTTGGAAAGTTGGGAAACTTACAAAATCACAGCCCAGGAAACCATGAATGCGATGCTGTGAGTATGTGATGAAATAGCCGAACAAACTTACAACACCCATCTGCTCCTAATTTCTCTGTGCGGAAAACCATTATTGAGTAGTTGGACAGTATGGAGGCTGAAATGAGTGTTAATGCCATTGGGAAACCAAAAAAAGAGGAGGAGAAGGAAAATGAGAAGGAGAAAGTGAGCAGTCCAGCTGAGAAAGGAGGGAGTGTGGCTTTCGTTCGCAACTACTATATGACAACGATCACCGCCAGTTGAAGAATCTAACAGGAGTCAGTATATGGGCAGTAGCATAAGGGAGCACTGCCAAAAGGGAGCACCGTTACGCTGCAACATACCAGTCAACACAGTGTAGATCATAGTGAGCCATCGCTCTCAGTTTATCAGCACACCGAGGCAACGTGGAATTGAGCACAATCAGCCACCACTTCATGCGCATCGCACCACATTTTTTACCAAATTTTTCATGCTCAGACACCGTTCACTAGGACCACGACCACGTACAGGCTGGTTCTTTAAGTGCATCAAATGCTGGAGTTGAGTAAGGAAGCAAATGATAGTGCATATGGTGTGAGTTTTGAGAGTAGATAGCATCGTATAGTGTTGAGAGAAGATAACGATGCGTATGAGAGCAAATTCGAGTCAAGCATTCCACATAGAGAAATGGTGATACCTCACAAAAAAATGCAACTTTTATGTAAATCAAAGAAAAACACCAAGCAGCACTAGAGAGCAGCGCTATTAGACTGTCAGAGCAGCAGCAGGAGAAGCAATGCTATTAGGTTGTCGGAGCAGCAATAGGAGGAGCAACGTTTTTATGAAAACGCATCTGATAACATGTCAGATTCATAGCGTATACTGAAAAATCATAAATATGTCAGGGCAGCGCAGGTGTGGCAGAGAGTAATGGCGCAGATCAGGAGTTACACGGATATAAAGGGTAAAGGGAGCTGGGACCTGTGCTCTGATACCATGTTAAACTCACATGGGGAGCGAGAAAGATAGGAAAGATAAATCATGCAGTTCAATTTTTATTCACAAATGATATACATTTATAGTACATTATGTGACCGTTGGGATTCACATCCCAAGGTCTCTTGGACTGCTTTTGTCCATTCGACTTCCACACTAAACCATTGAGGATTAGGTGTCCAACAAGAGTGTGTGCTAGAAGACATCCAAGCAGCTTGGTTAATCTTGATCTTGAAAGTGCTCAGAGAGTATGATTACACAAACTCTCTTCTCGTATTTCTTGTTAATCTCGGACAAGAATCTCTCTCGGATATCCATTTGCTTCTTCCAAACCCGATTGAGCACGACATCATGGACATGTTCGCCCCTTGTAACTTTGCTAACAGTCAAGGTTATCCAAATGATCTTCCAGATAATGGGATGGATAAATTCCCTTCCTTTCAGGGTGGGAATGCAATTAGTATTAATGCTCATTGCAAGGCTTGTGGTTCTTGGCTAGGTAAGTATGTGAGGGTTGTTGATATAATCATGAATATGTAAAAATGAGCCTTTTTGTTCTTACCTTAGAGGGAGATGCTTTGGATTGGTTTACGGAAAATCCTGATAATTCATTTGATTCTTTACAATTGATTGTTAATGCCTTTAAGGAAAAATATGGAGATAAGAGAGAAGAGAGACATCTCGTAAAAGTTATCAGTGTCATTAAAAAGAAAGAAAATGAGACTGTGGAAGAACTTAATAAGAGGTTTAATGATATTATTAAGGAATTACCTCAAGATTATAAACCTCCTGATAAATCTCTTCAGTACTATATTGATGCTTTTAACGCTGATACCTCTTATGAATTAAGACGTGCTAAACTCCCTAATTATAAGGGTTGTCAAGCTTTAGCGTAGAGATTGAAAAAGATACGAAGGCATATTGGAAGCCTGAAATCCCAAGTTTTGGTAGGGCTTCAACAAAATTGAAAGAACCTAAAGGAAAAGAGTTTGAAGAATCTGATGACGACCCTATTCAAAAATCACTGCAAAAAATTGAAAGCATGGAGCTTAACCAAGCAAAATTAATCTCTAACCATGCTTAAAGAGAACTACTTTGCAGTGTAGGTTGGTTCAAATGGAAAGAGCTCAAATGCAGAATTTCTAGCCTAGAAATAATAATAATAATCGAAATAATAATTGGCAGAATAAAAGTCAATCTAGTGAGCAGAGACCGCCTAATCCGCTTGAATCTACTAATTTGGTCGATAAAGCTCCACCTTATTGTCGGGCCTGTGATGCTCTTCATGAGGAGGCTACTTGCCCCACAATTAAAAGGATTTTGAATAGTCGAATGCTTGGGGCAAGTAGTAAAATAAATGTAGTGGGTAAAGAGTTTTCTTTGTCTATGGAAGATTGGATGGAAGTTAAGGAAAACAATCAAGATGTTAGGCCTTCCACATCATCTTTTAGTATAAATAATTTTAATCACGAAAAGGATGTGATGGTTAAATTATTTGGTGAAAAGTCTTCTCGAGAGCAAGTCATGGGAATTGCTAAAGATAAGGGTTTAACTGATCAAAGAAGGGATAAAGATCAAAGTGGGAATCAAATTCCCCCTCGAAGTTTGAACCCGGGTTCAAACTCTGGATTAGATATCGATTTGGGAAGTTGGTTTAATAATGCAAAAATCTAGGTTCCTGTCGCCGAGATTGTGAAGATTCCTTCTCAAAGGGCTAAGTTACTAAAAGATATTGAAGCTCCTCAAGTGAATGTTTCTCAACAGAAGGCGCCTAAAACTGACTATCATGATGCTCCTATACATTTGCAAAGTTTGGATTCAGATAACAAGGATCATCGGCCATTCTTTATTACTTTGATGATTAATGGATATAAATTGAATAATTGTATGTTGGATTCTGGTGCATCAGCTTGTGTCATGACCAAGAGGGTCATGGACAACTTAATTTAAGAGTTTCTAGGCCTTACTACAATATATGTGCCATGGATTCCAAGAAGATTGAAGTTCATGGGTTAATCAAAGATTTATAAGTTCATTTATCAGTTTACCTTGACATTATGATTATCATGGACATTGTTGCGGTTGATGTGCTTGATGATTGGGGTATTATATTATCTAGAAAATGGGCCTCTAATCTAGGAGGGAGTATTCAAATGAATTGGTCATATGTTACAACTCTTTCTCCTAGAGGTGATGGGTTTTTAAGACTTAACATAGAGCCCAAGAGAAGATTCCATGTTGAACATCCTAAGAGACCTCATAATGAGATAATTAAAGAACAATCCGACATTGGGAATTATGCTATTCTATCTAATTCCATAGTTCTTCCTGATGATAAGGTTGATGAAAAGATTAGGGATTTCAAGGATAAAGTTTGGTACATGTATTTTGATGGTCCCTCGTCTAGGCATGGTAAAGGTTCAAAAATAGTATTAAAATCTTCCCTTGGTCATGTTTTCAAATTTTCTTATTGATTAGAATTTGAAGGAACTAACAACGTTGCTAAATATGAATCTTTTTTGTTGGGTCTTGAGTTGGCAAAGGCTTTAAGAGTTAAGTTGCTTAGTGTCAAGGGAGATTCTGACTTCGTTATCATGAAAATTAAAAATAAATTTACATGTAAAAATGAAAGGTTAAGGAATTATCAAAATGTTGTATGGGATACTATGGAATACTTTGATGCCCTTGACCTTGAAGCTATATCCCAAGAGAACTAAATAGTTTGGTAGATGAGTTTTCCGTAGTTTTTCGTAGCTGCTTCGACTTTGTAGTTATCTGATGGGTTGATCAAGGATAAGATAAAAATGGAAGTTATTTTTAGACCTTTTGTTCCAGATAACTCAGAGAATTGGCAAGTTTTTTATGATGAGAAACAAGTGATTCGTTTTCTTGATAAGTTGTATCAGTTTAAAAATTTTCGGATAGATTCTAGGGAGGATGGATTTGATGATCATGAAGATATTATAAATCCTACTCCTATGAATGTTGTTGCTTTAGAAGAACACTTTGATCGGCATGATGCCATAAAGATGAAAGAGGAAAATAAAATGGATCCAGGTGAATTCATCGAAGTAAACATTGGTACCTCTAGTGATCCCAAGATCGTCAAAATTGGTAAGGGTACTAATGATGAAGAAAGGAAAAATTTAACTGACTTACTTCATGAATATCAAGATGTTTTAGAATTTCCTTATGATGAATTAGAAGGTTATAGGGAAGATTTCATGGTGCACACTATCCCTTTGAAAGATGAAAATGTTGGCATTATGATTCAAGTGTTGTCCTTGATGGAAACTCATTCAGATGACAGATCAGAATGCAGCAGGTCAAGAGAGAGGTATACATAGGTTAACCGTGATGAAAGTGCGTATATACGCGGGTTAGCAGAGCAAAAGGCGCAAACACGTACACAAGCAGGTTCACAGAAGGAAAGGCGCGTACATGTCGAAAACCATGGTTTTGGTCTGTGGTATTTGATCCATGGTATTTTGGTATTGGTCCATTGTATTTGGTTCGAAATGACAACCCCATGTATTGGGTCCAAGGTATTGGTTCTACATGGTTTTGGACCATGGTATTGAGAGAAGCCTAAACCTATATAAGGAGAAGATCATTAGGCCAAGGAGATGGGGTGAGCATGTGATGAATATCTGATGAAGTGTGAGATCCAGATGTTGGTTATGGGTTGGTGATGCCTTGCTTGATCTGAACCAAGGTTGCACTCATGTGGAGGATGATGAACGTTGGAACGAGATCTCAAGGCTTGGAATGATTATCTTTATATGGTTTGATTATGGATAGACTAGATATATTGACGCATGTTTATTGTATAAATGTTATGATCTGGGTATGTGATGATGTTTGAAATAGCTGCAAAGTTATGAGTTAGAATTTACAGATCTGTACGCGGGTTGTCTTTGGTAAAGCGCGTATACACGCAGGTTGGGTTCGTCCAAGTAGCGTATACAGTATGAAGTATGATATTTGAAGTTGCTATTGGATCTGGTTGTTGTTGCAGAGTTATGTAGATTGTTCTGTGTTCTGGTGACTGTGTTGTTGACAGGGTTTCAGTATTGGGTGATTCAGAGATTGATGATGTAGGTTGTATTGCAATGGTGATTGTTTTCTAGATCCAGTATGAAAATGTATGAAACGTGGTCCCTGGATGATTGTAGGCCCGCACCTACGTACTGGTAAACATATTGGCCAGTTCAAGAGCCAGGGGGTTGTAGCTCCCTTCCAGGAGTAGCTGGAAAACGAGTGAAGGTTGGAGCCTTTAGTAGGCCAGCGCCTACGTACTAGTAAATGGAACGGCTAGTACAAGAGCTAAAAAGGTTGTAGTCTTCTGCAGGTAGAAGCCTGTGTACTGGTAAAGGACTGCACCAGTACATTGTAAAAGAAGTTTCTTATTAATGGAAGATAGAAACAAATTGCAGCAGGTGGTTTTCACCCACATTGGGTTTCCACCTTATATCATGGTGTTCATGTGTGCTCTTTATGTGTGATGATCTATTTTGTTTACTGTTCATATGGTTAATAATGTTCTAATGCATTCACTGAAGATGAACTAACTAAATCATAAAGGTTACTGGATGTACGCTATTTGCTTTTAACACAGTCGCATATATACGCGGATATCCGTAACTGAAGTAACGTATATGAATCTGAGTATGAAAAATGAAAAGTATCTAATTTGATAATATTTATTCACCCCCCCCCCCCCC